>VZTZ01035628.1:67809-79484 GCA_013400955.1 Drymodes brunneopygia
TCCGATCTGGGCGGCCCGCGGGAAGGACCGCGCGGCGGAAGCGGCGGCGGCGCGAGGGCTCCGGGCGGGCGCAGCTCGGGAGTGGTCGGGCCTGGAGGGGCCCCCGGAGATCCGCTGGTTCCACCCCCTGCTGCCCTGGGCAGGGGCACCGTACGCTACACTGGGTTGCTCGGAGCTCGATCCACTCTGGCCCTGAGTAATAAAGGGATGTGTTCAAGATCTTCCCACCTTACCTCTGGGCAGCCAGTTCCAGTTCCTGACCACCGTCACAGTAAAGAATTTTTTCCTAGTATCTAATCTAAACCTACTCTTTTTTAATTTAAACACATTCACCCTGTCCCTGCATGGCCTGGTAAATAGTCTTGCCCCATGTTTCCTTCAAGTTCCCTTAAGAAGGCCACAATTAGGTATGCCTGAAGTCTTCTCTTTTCCAGGCCGAACAATCCCAATTCTTTCAACCTTTCCTCACAAGAGCGGTGCTCCATCCCTCTGATCAATTTGACGGCCTCCTCTGGACTCACTCCCAACAGGTCTATGTCCTTCCTTTGGTGGGACTCCTGGTGGGATCTCACCAGAGCAGAAGGGCAGAATCCCCTCCCTTGCCCTGCTGGCTGCACTGCTTTTGATCCGGCCCAGGACACGATCGGCTTTTGGAAGTAAGGCCCTTGGCCTTACCCGAGCAGAGGTTTCTTCAATTTCATTTTAATCTGAGATGACAAGATCAAAAGTTCAGGAAATCTACAGAGAGGTTTAGATATCTGGCCAGTATGTTTTGAGTTTTATTGAAAGAACTATCCTGAAATAACTTACGTGCCTCATTGACATTTAGAATTAGAAAAAGAAATCTTAAAAAAGGATGTTTTTAGGTGACTTGCAAAACTTTCTTGCAATCTGCACAAACAGAAAAATGTCAACTTCTACTAGAAAAACTTATCAAACACTTTTGCTTTGAAATATAACTTACTGCTACACAGATACCAGTTCTTACCAAACTTAAAGAAAGTGAGATCACCATGGCCAGTCCAACCAAAGGATGTGTCTATTTCCCAAACACACAGGGATTTTTTTAAGATTAAAAGTTGAGACCTGCTAGCAAGGATAAACTGGAAAAAAAAAAAAGAGTGGGATTCAGAGCATGGGAATCAAGGGCTCTCTGTCGCTATATTCTTTTTCCTGCCATAGGCATTGACTATTATTTCAGCATTTAAGATGATGTCTGTTTGTATTTCCAGTTGCTAGGTAGAATTTAGCAAACATTCAACTCATCCCTGTGCCAGCAGGTGAGGGTGGCCCCAGGTGCTGCCACTCACTGTCCAGGCTGGGCTCCCATCCCCCAAGGATGGGGACTTGGAGAGCTTTTGACATAAAGCAGTCCATGAGCTGTAGGATGGGAACTGACCTGTTATTCCTGTCTGAGAAAACAAAAGTAAACCTCACACACATTACTTTTGGTTTTGGTTTTATTACAAATCTCTTTAGAGGCTTAGCCCACAGAATTTTTCTTTGGGATGAGGACATTTCCACATGAATCAGAGAGGAGTGAATTAGAGAGGAATACAAGCAAGGGGCTTGTTTGACTCAGAGATGCAGGATCACAATGCTGGCATTAAGGACCTCCTCTAGCCAAGATCCATACAGCTGGATTGTACTTTCTCTGCTGCCTACCTTCACCTCTCCTTCCATAACACACACCATAAGCAGCAGGTCATGGCAAAGCATGATGTCGCAGCCTGAGTAGATATATATTCAGATATAGAATGTATTCTGCACATCAGAGGAGGATTGCAAAAAACAACGCAAGCATGTCATGCTTCCTAGCACTGGAAGGATATCGACATGCTGGAAAGTGTCCAGAGGAGGCCACCAGGTTGATTAGAGGAATGGAGGATCTTTCCTATGAGGAAAGGCTGAGAGAACTTAATTTGTTCATCCTGGAAAAGAAAAAGGCTTCAGACCTAATTGTGGCCCTCTGTACCTTAAGGTACTTCTCACAAGCTGGACCAGCCTTATGATTTTCACAGGAAACTTGCAGTAGCCACCTCTGCTATGCTGGAGAGCTTTCTACCTGTTTGACAAATTCCTGTCCAGACAGGAATTTCTTGGCCTTTTAAAGAAAGCCCCCAGTTGCCACCTTGTGGCACCCCATAAACAAGTACTCCCCAACTCTGCAGCTTGTTGGGAAATGTGTCCAAATTCTGAAAGACACCTTTGACACTTCAGATGACAATAATGAATGGAGCTGGGAAGACATTTGTACTCAAATAGATGCAATGTAATGAGAGAGATACAATACAAGTTTCTATCAAAGCAATTCAAGGCAGCTTTCTGTAATATAACACTGATTATGTCAAAACTGTATTGTTTTGGTTCTACAGATGTCGATTTCTGCTTTTTGCATCTCCTAAAATGGTCTTCTTCTTCTTAATTTTTTTGATCGTGATGAAGGACTAACCTTTAGTGTGAAAGTAATGATATCCAGAAAAAACTTGACAGAACAAGTGGCAAGCATGCAATTATCAGAAGTCAAAAAAAACCACCTTTGAGGTTTAGAAGCCTGAAGCACAAAAGAGTCTTATTAAAATTCTCTTGAGGAGAAACTACTGAGAGTGACCTCCTGAAGTTTGAGAAGCTGAGACACTGGCAAGAGAAGCAGCAGCATCTCTTCAAACACTGAAGCGGCAGCGCTGACAGGGCTTGTCGTTTTGTGGCAAAGCACCTCTGCCAGTCAGGCTCTCAACAATTGCATAAAATGATGCTTCAGGCACTTAGGCATGGTTCTGGTTTTTACAGCACGTGTGTACAACTGTTGATTGATTTGAGAGGCAGCTCAGGCAGGCCTGAAACAGGAACTTCAGTTTTGGGGAGTGAGCAAAGTGCTGCTAGCAGAGCAGGTTGTTCTGGCTTGTTCTTGTAACATTTCATTATGTTGCTTCCTCTCAAAGTGTTCCAGAGCCACTTCATGCCAAACAACTAATTACAGGGTTTTTTCATGAGCCTGTCTGAACAAAACCTAAAATCTAACATTATATCTAGCACTTCTATCCTAAAAAAAAGCAACTTTTATGAAAAAGTTTTTGCTCTAGGATATGCAAAGAGAAAGCATTGAATCAGGGTTACTGAGAATTCTTCACATTTTCAAAGTGCTGTACCAAATGTAGGTTGTTATGCTTTCAACATACTGTTTAGGATCCACCTATATATTTTTTCACATTCTGTAAAATAACCAAGAAGGTTGAAGGAGTTTTTCGCTGTGTGTTTTTAATTTTAGGTGCTAAATTTGGCATACCAAAGAATGTGTCTCTTAAACTACATATTTATGCAGCTGTAGTCAGAGAGCAAAAAGAGCAAGCTGCTCTTTAAGTGAAGGCAAACTGGGAGCCAAGGCTGGCAGCAAGGGGCACTGAACAAGAGGCACAGTCCCACAGGATCAGTGAGGTCTGGTGACTGTTTTTCTGTACAATTGTTATCTGCGTGCCGGTAACGGGCCAATACTGTCAGTATTTATTTAGTTCCAAATGTACTTCAAAACCCGCATCTTCCTATTTTCTTTAGCTCTGCTCACCATAGATTCTCCCTGTATACTTCTGCTTCCCTTACTGTTGTGTCTTGGTTTAACCCCAGCGAGCCACCAAGTACCACAAAGCTGCCTGCTCACATAGCTTCCCCCTGCAGCCTTAATCAGTTGCTCACCACCCACTGACAGATGCCCAGCCCTACCCTGAGCACTGATCGGCCTCTCCCGGCCTCAGCTCTTCCCAGTTTCTATACCGAGCATGACATTCTATGATATGGAACATCCCTTCGGTTTGTTCAGGTCAGCTGTCTGAGCCATTCTTCCTCCTGGCTTCTTGTGCACCTGCTCACTGCCAGAGCATGGGAAACAGGAAAGTCCTTGACTTGGGATAAGCCCTGCTTAGCAACAACTAAACCATCAGTGTGTTATCAACATTATTCTCACACTAAATAAAAAAACCACAGCACTGTACCAGATACTAGGAGAAAAATTAACTCTGCCCCAGTCAAAAACAAGCTCATTGCTATCTTCATCAATTCCCCTTGATTTTTGTTTTCTTAGGGGTTTTTTTGTTTGTTTTTTCTTCTTCCCCTTTTTCAAATACTGGAAACACATATATTCATTCCCCTGCTAGGTCAGGCTGATGCTTTAAACCCAAGTTCCTTCCTCCTCTGTTGATGCTTTGTGGCATCTTGCAAAGTAATCTTCAACAAGTATTTGTTTTCAATTTAAGTCTTCCTCCAACTAAACAACCACTCCAGAAACCAATATTTTTAAAGGACAAAGTACTGTTCTGACCTGAAATATGCAAAGTAAACACCAGTCTCCAACAGGTGCTCCTGTGTGTTTTGAGAGAAGCCTCAAGAACTTCGACTATCCTTTAATGTAGCCTGGCAGTCCATGACGAACACCAAGTCCTATCTCATCTCTTGCTTCTTTTCGAGAGCGCTGCCTGGTCCATAAGCAATCACTAATATGTTTGTGAATGGTCAGTGACTCAAGAGCAGCTGATGCCATTTTGAAAGCATGCCACACCCTCTGACCTCGTTATGGATCATTCCTAACCACTGTTTTAACATCGTGTGGCTTCCCAATGTTTCAGTAGTTCTGACTACACAAGTTTTGAATTCATAAGTGATTTTTCTTGTTTACAGCCAGAGCTCCTTGCAGGAAGGGAATAGTTAGGTACAATTTAACATCTAGGTCATGAGATCATTTCTTGGTCCTGTACAGAAATATGCAAAGGACATTTAAACCTCAGATAAAATAAGTCAGAATGGACATACCCTCAGAAGTGGTTAAGCACAGAAGCTCTCAAAGGAAAACAGACAGCCTAAGTAATGCTGTAAAAATCCCCTACTGTGCGTTTTCATTTAAAAGGCTCCGTTTGTGTAAGGGACCTTCCATACCACCGCTTCTCCTCAGCACTCAGATGATAATGGATACAACAAGGTCAAACAAGCATTACTGTGCAGACTACGTGGATCAAGAGTAATACTGTTAGCTATATTTATAGAAAGTTGTAGCTGTGTAAGCATTACTGCATATTTAGTGTTACTGAGAATAGAATTCCCATTCTTTACTCTCTATCAGCTTTGGTTTTTTATATTAAAGCACTAAAGTCACGTTCATAGAAACACAGAATGGTTTGGATTGGAAGGGACCTTAAAGATCCTCTAGTTCCAACCCTCCTGCCATGGGCAAGGACACCTTCAACCTGACCAGATTACTCAGAGCTCCATCCAACCTGGCCTTGAATGTTTCCAGGGGTGGGGCATCCACTACCTTGCAGGCAGGCTATTCAGGCTTTTTATAACCTTCATTGTAAAAAACTTTTTTTTTATATCTTAGGACTTTACTAAGGACTGGAGTTGGGGAGATAGTAGCAAGCAAATTTTTATTAGTCATAGGCCTGTATTACATTTTTCACCTTTTAAAGTAATTTGCTTCCTCTTTTCCAGTGAGTAGGAACTTTGCTAGACTGCCATGACTTCTTAAATATGATGGAAAGTAGCTCAGCCACTTTCTGTTCTAGTTCCCTCAAGATTAATGGATGCAACTTATCAGGTCCCATGGACTTGTCCACCTTCAGGTTCCTTAGATGGTCTCAAATCTGATCTTCTCCTACAGCTGGCAGTTCTTCATTCTTCCAGTCCCTGCCATTGCCTTCTGCAACTCAAGTGTGGCTGGAGCACTTGCCAGTGAAGACTGAGGCAAAAAAGGTCATTGAGTACTTCAACTTTTTCTATGTCCTGGGTAACCAGCTCCCCTGTTCCCTTCTGAAGAGGACCCACATTTTCCCTAGTCTTCCTTTTACCACTTACATACCTACAGAAGCTTTTACTGTTGTCCTTGAGATCCCTAGGCAGGTTTAATTCTTTCAGGGCTTTAGTTGTCTTAACCTGATCCCTTGTTGCTGGGACAGTTTGCCAGTATTCCTTCCAGGTTACCTCACTTCCACCCTCTGTAGGCTCCTCTTTCCTGTTTTTGTCCAGAAGCTCCTTGTTAATCCATGCAGGTCTCCTTGTCCACATAAAAAAAAGAGCATACTTCTAAAATTTAATTCCTGCTAACAAAAAAAATTAATTACATAAGCAGATATTTCAGTTGTAGAAGTTAGACCAGGAATTTGTTTGGCCTGTACTGCTAGAAACATGATATATTTTTCTTTTTATAGTGATGAAAAAAAATATACTGTCCCCATTTGGAAAATAGCATTCCAATGATCTTTCTGTACGCATTTGACATATTCTGATCCTTTCATCATTTGCATCATTCACTCTCCTGGTTCAATAACCACAAAGACAGAATCTGTAAACTGAGCTTCAGCTTCTCCCTTAGCCCTGCATGCCTGTGAACTTGTTTCTCACTATAACCCCTGGAAGAGTATGGGAATCAAGATCCAAATGGCAGTGCTGTGCACAGTAGGGATTTTAGGTATCTCCAGCTGAAACCACAGGACACAAGCCAGCCAGCATCACAGCAGCTGGCCTGAAAATGCACCTCATCAAGCACTCCAGAGAGTTAAACTCAAATACTTCTAGACTATGTCCACTCCTTCTGTATTTAGCTTTTAATGTGCAGTCTGTTTTTAGAGGCTAGAAAAGTATGGTTATATTTAATCTGAGTCACTAATTTAGACTTTTTTTTTTCATTTTGTTAATAAGTACTAATTGCCTTTTTAAATAAGCATTTAAATTCCCCTCTCCTTCCCAACCTTTCCAGTAATACAAACTAGAAATTCATGATTACCAAAACTCTTTGTTTAATATATTTTGTTAATATATTTAAATAAACTACAAAGAGCCTTAAACCAGATAAATAAAACCTGCTTTGTAGTTAAATAAAGGTGAATGGCTAACTGAAAATATGATCTATTAACATGTTGAATTATCTATTTGTCCTTTGTTCTGGTAGCTTATAGTATTCAGCCCTTTTTCTTTCACTTTTATTTCTGAATGGAATAGAAACAAAACCATCTTCCTCTTTTAACAGCTCCCAGGATCTGAATTCCAAGAATTAGTCACTGACCTCAATTAACAGAGTAAACTGAAATGATGATTCTTTGCATTTCCAGAAGAGACTACACTTTTCAAATATTCCTAAACACCTAGCTACATTATTTTAAAAGATACTGTAGGAGTAGAATAATTTAAACTGGGCTTTAAATCATTTTCAAAAAAAAAAAAAAAGAAAAAGAAGAAAACTGACTATTCTGAGTGCACTTGCATTCATTACTCATTCTTAGGAGCTTTTTTATATTCATTGATGAGATCAGGCGTGGGTGGTGGTAGAGTCCTCTTTCAGAGCTTTGCGGCTTTGGAATCTGCTCTTCACTTGAGCTTTCCAATGCAGCAGTTCAGATGGCTGCTGGTTTGATTGCATCATTTCTGTTTCCTATGCATTTTAAAAGAATGTATAGAATGTTTAAATCTGTGTAGACAGGGGATTCTTTAGATAGGTGGAGATTGTGGTGGGCTATTTTGCAGTTAGAAATACCAGGGCTCTTAAATTTATGTCTTTCTAAAATGAATTTCCAAGATTATCTCATTTAGTACATTTTTATGCCAGTTTATGAAGGACAACCAAATAGAAACTGACACATACAAATCTCTAGTAATTACAAATTACTCTCTTCTACTGAAATAAGCAAGTTAGAGGTAATAGAGATCAATACCTGCCTAATTATTTGAGCACAGGAAAGAAAGAAAAATTGTGTCAAAACTGTAATGCCAAGTCTGGCTCACTGGAGGGCCTGGTGATGCACATTTCCAGGCTGACTGCTGTGATGTTGGCTGGCTTGTGATTTGTGATTTCAGCTAGAGATGCCCTAAATCCCTGCTCCTGGCACAATATTCCTGCTTCCTTGGAAACTTGTTTGGGGTTTTGCTTTTCTTTTTTTTTTTTTACACTCTAGGTACAAAATCAGATTAGTACAAAGAGCTTGGCATTGTTTCTTATTTAACAAGGAAGAAATTAACTTCAGTAAGCTTTCAGTATGTGCTTTACTCAAATACATAATTACAGTGAATTAAAATTTACTGGTTGGAATCCATTTTCACAAAACCTTTCTGAGCAGCATTTGCTGTTCTTAATCCTTCTAATCTGTATTAACTGAGTTGAACCATTGGTATCATAAAGAAAAAACATGTTGTAGACACCAGATCAGACTATACATTAAGCAGGTTTATCTATTTGGACATTACCCTAACATTAATACTTCCCCTCTTCTGAAGTTCCCCTGATTTTCACATTTTCATTAATACTAACTTTAGTCGACCACAGTGTAAAACCCCAATTTAGCTCAACTTACTTAAATTCCATGCCTGTCCAGTCACTTTCTTAATTAGCAGAACATAATTTTCATGTCATTAATAATTTCATCACTTTGTTGTAGGCTCAATGTTTAGTTCTAGGACTCTGGGGAAAAAAAGAGCAACTGACCCCTGCCTTGACTGGCTATGGACCATGTTTCATAGCTTTGAGTTCAAATTACTCCTATCATTTTGTCTTTTCCTCTGTTTTGTTACATAATACTGATTAGTTTTGTTACTGCTGTTGTTTAATTTTAACTGTATTTTTATATAAGCGTTGAATCTGGAAAAGCTCTTAGCAGTAACTCTCTCTAGATTGTGAAATTTTGGCTTTTTATCTGCTTATTAGATCCTCTTTAAGATACTCAATTTTCATCTACATTTTAATTTGTATGTGTGTTTTCAATTAATTTTTCTCAGTACTTTGATCTCTGGAAAATTAGTCAAAAGTAATTGTCAAGTTTACATATACCCTTTAATCCTAACAAAATAGATCTGCTTTGAAAGTAAAATAAGAAATATTGGTGGTCACTGAACAGTCACAAAGACTCAGTTAATCTGGATTTATATGCAGAAGAAATTGTTGGTGGTTTTTCTTTCCAGCTTAGTTATGAGGTTATTTTTTAAAGACAGTCCTGGAGAAACGGTTAAATTTTATTTATTATTTCTCTACATGCTAATTCAATTTATGAGTTTGCTTAGGATGCAGAAGAGGAGAAACCCTGGTCTGTCCCAAATACTTCATATTATCTGAGCCTGCCTAAGTTTGGGTTTGCATTATGCTCTCCAATGCCATATAGAAATTCAAGGATTTCACGCATTTATCTGTAATTCAGAAATTCTCCAGACTACCATCTCAAAAAGCCTTTTTTTTCCACACAGCCTTAAGATCATTGTGCCTATTAACTTTTTTGTGAAGCATTTTCTAGCATGAGTGGGGGTGTTTTGTGATTTTACTGCAGACAGCTAATCTAAGAATGAGCACACACTGCTAATGCTCTATATGGGATTTCAGACCATCTAAGCAGAGCAGAACTTGCTTTGCACAACTGTAGGAAACATCATGAGGCTCAGGCAAGGCAGCACAGCCAGCAAAGGGGAAATCCACAATGGGCCCAGCCAGCCTGAGCTCCCTATTCTTGCAGGTATGGCACCACAGTACTGCTACCAGTTTACAGCTAGCAGTCAAACCTGTGGCAGGAGGTTTTATGGTGAGTTTAACTACAGGATTATGTTTCTGAAAGTCTGTGATAAAAATAATCTCAAATCCAGATAAAGATTGGCTAGAGCATTGCACAGTTGTACTCCGAAAAAACTAACACATCCACATTGATATAGAAAGTAGCAATAAAATGGAGGCTTTTAAACAAAACCAAAGTGGATAAAGGGCACATGAAAACTCGTACTGTAAGGAACAACTCAGCAGTGTGTTTAACACTTGTTAGAGAGAAAAAAAGACGGAAGTATTAAGAAGGAAAAAAATGAGACACAAGTGAGAGTAAGCAAGATCCAAATGTGGAATTAGACACAGAAACATTACTCTCTTCAGTGCTTGGTGACCAGAGGAAGCCCTGGAAAACCTTGGAAGATCAGTTTGTAATTTCAGTTCAACTGTGTTTGGGAAATACCCCTCAATCAGGTAAGCCACACAAGGATTTCACAGCAAATTTCATATGATCTTACTAACCATTCTGTTGTGGCAATTTGTCCCTAAAGACAATTTTTCATATTTCACTAAAGCTGTAGACTTTTTTGTTCAATAGGTAGTGGAGAAAAGAAAAAAAGATCCTGCTTCTTAAATAAGTGCAAAAAATTCTAAAAGCAAGGTCTGAGTTGTAAGAGTAAGGCCAAGAATTCTGTGGTGTTACCAAAGACAAATAATGCATTTCCTCTCAAGCCTCAATGGGCAATTGGTTTAGGTCCCAGTACTGTCTTTTTGTCATTTTATAAACACATTTTGTGTACCTAGGCTTTTTCTGTTCACTCTCATGGCTAATAAAACCAATATACAACATGGACATTTGCTTGGAAAGAGAACAGTAATGGCATGAAGATCATCTTAGAAAGCAACACTGCTTTGTCCCTTCTCTGCAAATGGTCCTAAATATGTGTGTCCAGCAATAGTATGAAATATAATTTCTTCTTATTTACTCTTCCTCTTGGAATTTCATTCACTATCTCCTGCTCCTCTTGTCCTTCCTGTCCTGGGCTTATAAAACAGCCAGAGTGGCATCTCACCTGATATATAATCCGTGCAAAGAAGAGTACAGAAAGTTACCCACTGTATCATCAGAAACAGACACCTTCATCCCAAGCAGTTATTCCCTACTTTTTTTTTTTTTTTTAAACTGGAGAAATAGCAGAGTGTTTCTGCTGCTGTCAGCTTCAGTTAACAGACAAAATATTTTTTCTTCTTTAAAGGAGCTGCTTCTGTGCTGCTCTAGTAACTGAATAATACAGTCTAAAGTTCCGTGGATGTTCCATGGATGCTGTGGTTTATTGCTAGCAAGAGTATTTTGCAGTACTGAAACCACAACACTAGAGGTCATTGCTAGTCTTTAAATTTTTAATCTCTCTGAAAGCAAGTGTTGACAGCTCTCAGTTTGGTGGTAGGAGTTGCTTTTTAAAATTCTTTAAACATTCATGGTGTGGAGTACGTCTGGGATCAATATCCACTCTTGATGTATGGTTTCATAAGTTTTCACACTTCCTTTTGGATTTTTTAAGAAATTTTTTTTTAAAATAATTGCTTTATTTTTTTTTTAGGATTTTTTAGGAGTAAGGCAGACATCCCAGAGCAAACAAGAAAATGTATGCATTAAAAAGCACAGTATTCTTAGCAACCTTCATGCCAGTCCTGTACAATTTATTTATTTCTCTCTAACTGGTTCTTAAGTGTTTTTCCAATTTCTCACTTAGCAAGGATGGATTTAGTTTTTTGGTATTTTTCATTAAAGGCCAATATTAGAAATATCTACGGACTTCCAATGCAGAATATCATATGTAGAATCCTTTGTGTGGCTAGGAGAACTTTCAGAAAGTTATATTAACTTTTTTCTATTTCTTTTGCCGTCAAATGATTGCAAAGTTGTCTGAAAGTCTATTACTATTTCCAAAAGTTATATCCTTGAATATTTCTAATGCTCTAATAAGCATCAAGCATAAATTTGAAGGTCCAATGAAGCATGACATCAAATGTTCAAGTACTGATACAGAGATATTTTACGAGAGACTTAATTTCACAAAGGATTGAAGTTGTTTGAACTGCTTAATGTTCCAAGTTATGCTCCAATTGAAAATTTCTGTGATCATAAATCAAAGATAGCCATAACAAAAAAAAAAAAAAA
>VZTZ01035628.1:79504-134879 GCA_013400955.1 Drymodes brunneopygia
AAAAAAAAAAAAGACCATTTTTCTTTGCGTTCTTGAAGAAAAATTTAGATGGGACAGTCATCTCTGGTATGATATTTTCTATTGAGTTCCAAAGTTTCTATTACATTTTTTTGGACCACATTTTAATGCAAGGAAATGACACTTCAAATTTATAGAAAAAATTGTTTTCTTTACAGAAAATGAGTTAAAATACTTTCAGAATTTTGTGCTAATGGGATTTTGTTAGTTACTAAGTGAAGAAATAGGATCAGTGTTTTCTTGCTCACTGAAAACTGGTCAATGTCATTGGTTATTTCTAGATGTAGTAAATACAGGAAGAAAATAGTTAAGAAAAGTAATATTGAACAGGTGGAAACCTTTATTCTCCTTATCCTTTTAAGTTCAGTATCTACCTTAATCAAGAATGTTGAGTTTACATTATTATTCCGCTAATTGCCAAATAAATATTTTAAAATTAAATCTTTGTGAGGGCTTCACTATTTTTTTAATCTTAAATTGTATGGACACCAATCCAGATTCCTTCAGCTGAATCTGTAATAATATTGCTGCCACTTTGCAAGGATGAGAAGATTAATATGAATCCATTCCTTTTAAAATTTTAAATCAGTGCAATATTTACCTTTAGTCTGGGGGGGGGAGTTTGGGGATTTTATTTAGCAAAATGTTCTAATGGTTTTCTTCATTAGATACTTATTTCTTCTGTTCAAATTGGCAGACATATTTTGGCTGTAATTTCTTGTAGCCCACAAATCCCTTAAAGCCCTGACACAACTGAGACTTGAAATCCCTGTTCCACTATTTTCTGTGATGTTATTGGTCTTTAAAGCTCTGTATTTCCCCTCCATTTCATGTTTTCTTGGTGGCCAACCATGTTCAGCAGTAGAGACTTTTCAAGACTGAGTAAATAGATGGACAGAAGTAAACCTTAGGAATTACTTTCTAATTGAAAGTTTTTCAATTAAGTTGGGAAAAATTCGTGTTTTGTTCTTCTGTGCATTCTTGCATTCTTCTTCACCACGCACTTGCAGAAAGTATTTTTGGACACTAGATGACAGTGAAAGATAGTAATTGCAAACAAGATTTTGATAACTGATACTTGGAAACACATTCTGTAACGTTACATGCTATGATCACTGATGTTATTTATGGTGTTAAATAAAAAGGAACATTATCAATATTGTCAGTTTTGTTTAACTATATTTTTGTTTTAGTATTTTGAATGTAATCACTTAATTTTATTTGTTTTCTTAGAAAGTTGTGGCATTTTTAATTCAAAGATAAATGAGATTACTGATTTTGAGACACAACTGAGAGTCAAACTTGTACAACAGAAGGACAGAGCCCATACTGCACTTCTATTTCATATTAGTCTTGAGAGAAGAGGTTGATAACAGAAAAAAAAAAAGTAATTTTATGGACAATAAAGAGACATTCTTTTTATTCCCAATTAACATATCTTGATAAGGCCAAAGATTTTTTTTCTTGTACTCAGTAACTGTTTCTGAAAATCACAGCTTCTGGGTGAAATGAGCTTGTGCTTTGGCTTACAGTCATTTTAAAACTAGACGTCCATCTGTGAAAAAAAATCCACCATCTGAAATCTCAGATGTTGAATGTCAACATCAGCTCCTGGTAAGGTACTAGTCAGTCATTTCCAATTTCCTTATTCCTGCATTCACAACCAGAGTTAAGAGAGCCAGATAAATGTAAAGTTTACTCTGGTAAAAGGTCTGCTTTTGAATTCTTTATTCTGTAAAAAAAATGTTCCATTGTGTATGTAAGAAAAGAAAACAAAATTTCGCATTACAGTCTCATCATTAATGACTTGGAAAACTAGATTAAAACAGGTACTTTATCCATGAATTCAAATGGAGCAAAACTCTGCAGTCTGAAAAAGCATTCATCTGAATTTTTCTTGCCTTGTGCAATAATATCAATAATAAATCCAGTGTAATAATAGATGAATAAAAGCACACTTTTTATTAAACATCTTTGGAATGAGCAAAATAAAGACAGTCAAAATAGTTAAGCACGTGGCAGGGCCAAGAAACTGGCAACATATTTCTCTTTCTAAGGAAAACAAGAAAAAGTAATAGGTAAGACATAAAAGAAATATGCTGTTCACAATAAAAATTGAAAAGTTATATAATATGAGAATGGGTCCCAGGACACTGCATTTTAGATGGATGAGATAGCCTACCAGCACCTAATTTAAAAATCATGCTGCCTTTTGGTAAATGGAGACAGTGTGTTTTGGAAAGTTCAATTGAAAATACTAGTTAACAATCTTTGTTATAAACATACAGTTGGCACTGAGAAAATGGTTTCTCCAGAGGTTTGATCACAAAGCCTTTTCCAGGTCTCAGAACACTGGAGTGTTTTGATATGAGATCCAGACTGCCCCTGGAGAGGCAGATCTAGACTGTAGAGGGGAAACTAGAAAAGACTATTTCCTGTCTTATTAAAAAGTGACAAATTTACACTCAAGATGTACTTCAAAAATATTGAGGTTTTTATGAAATATGGTCTAGAGAATATGACAAACAGAATTATCTTTGATTTCTTCAGTGAATTTAAATCAACATATGAATGAAAGTATGTATTTTTTTAACACACCACATGATTTAATTGGTTTCAGGGTAGTGAAGTTGTATATTGAGTACAATAGAGCAGTATAGGTTGTCTACAAAGAGCTCCTCATATCTGGCAAGCAGTTCCTACTATAGAACAACAAATAATCTGAAAGTGATGGGTGAATTTTTCATTACTGTCACACTCAGATAAGGTTAATGGTAAATGCTGACAAAAATGCTGATTTAAAAAGGCAGCTAAAAAACACTGAAGAGAGGACTGATTTTTTTCAGTCAAGGAAACTTTAAGGCAGAATGAAACATGCTAAACCAATGTTGCCCCACATTTTTCTCTCTGAAAAGTAAGTGAAATTAAACAAACACGGAGATATCTTTCCAAGCCACATACTATTTTGCAAGTCAGTAAGGTGTCCTTACATAAGTCCCCTTAAGGAGTGTCAAAAGTGTTTCTGTATTCAGAGGTAACCTGAAAATGATGAAATGATGTTGTTCCAGAGCTACAGACAGCCACAGTCAGTGTCTGGATAGCAAATAATATGTGTCAGGGATTTTTGCCTGGGAATAATACCTTTTGCTCAAGTTTTATTTCACAGACTTAAAAAAGATAAAACTGTTAAACAGTCATGCTTTAGGCCAGGAAATATTCCTGGGAAATGAAAATACAGTCCAGCTGGTTTGTGTCATCATTTGGAAAAGATTCAAATCGAAGGCATTCCTGACATAATGCTGTTGTAGGTGTAGAAGCAAGTTAGATACAGAAAAATAAATGTTTCATGGATAATGCATAATATAATGCTAAACTCAAACCTTTATATGCAACCTTCTTAAAGAGTAAAGTATCTTTTGACAGAACAGGAAACTTACTATTGCATGGGTATACAACCTTTCATTTCTATACTTTTGTGGTAAATAATAGAGCTTTCTGACCTCTAATGTGTGGTACAGTAATACTGTCTCCAGTAGCATTTTTTAATGACATATATTCTCAGAGAGAAATTCTGAGTCTGATTTATAAACCTGCTGCAGCTACTGCTATTGAATAAATGACTTGGAAAAGCATCACTCAGTCCTTCATTTCGGGTGTTGGAAATAATTGTGGGTGTTTCTCTCCAGGCTCTTCCCCATACACCATTTCCATGAAGAGGGACTGGGTTGCATTCCTTACTACAATAAGTGATGATTAACCCCTTGTTTCAATAAGGTCAAGAGTATGTTTTTATGAAGACCTATATTCATAAATATCAGTGTAATGCAGTCCAATAGAACCTGTGTCATAGTTTTAAAAAGATAGAAGATGCACAAACCCCTTCAACTCTGAGGCAGACTAATTGTAAGCATAGTACATGGAGTGCCAATGAGATGATAGAGATGTTTAGGGAACTCATCACATTGTGGTTAACATATTCCATTCACCACTCTCATTTTTGTTTTCCCTTGTACCTGTCAGAATTTGCCCTGCTACAGCTTGTGGCTATTGCCTGTCATTCTATGCACTTCATAGAGAAGCTGGAGTGAGAGTCTCCTATAGCCTGTACTTACAGAGCTGAAGAGTAGTTACACTTTTAGTCTTCTCTTCTCCAGCCTGAAATAAGCCTCCTTCTTTAGTGTCTCCTCATATGTTAAACTGCAGCACCCCAGCCATGTTAGAACCTTTCTGCTGGACTTTTTCCAGTGTCTCACACTCTCTCTTGTGCTGGGGAGGAAGAGGACAGACTTACCTTGCAAATACCAACTAGAAAGGAGTAATCCCTTCCCCTGAGCTCTTGATGCACCCTTGCTGATGCAGCCACACCATCACTACAGGGTCACTCTGCAACCTCATCTAAATTCTTGTCTACCATCATCCCAGGCTATTTTCTGCAGGGCTAATCCCCAGTCAGCCACAGCCAAACCTTTGTTCCTGACTTATTTGGGGCTGCACATCCTTTATTGCATAGAGGTAATAAAGCACACTAGTTAATTAAGAAATAAGATAATAAAAAAAATTATATTTGTTTAAGTAAGTCAGCTCTAATTGAGATTCTGAAATACTACCTCATTCTTGCACTGAGAATTTATCAAATAATTTTCTGGGTGATAAAAGAGCAAAGAATTTTGAAAGAGCAAATCAGATTTGTCTCCAGATTATATATGAAAATTCTCTAATTTTAATTTCAGTGTCTCGACAGATTAAGAAGATCAATGACAGCAGGAAGTTTTGTTACAGAACACTTATATTTTGTTAACTAGATTTCACAAATAGAGCTTATTTTTCATAAGAATAGAAATTGCACTATTTAAATGAAAACTTACAGTTTTAGTTCAGCAAATGTGTTAATGCAGATTTCAGCTGTCAATTGTCTTGTAAAACCTTTATTTGAACCAAGCCATGTGTTTGTGGTTTAGCTTGTAAAACCCTAATTTGTATCAAGCCAGCTGCTCAGCAACAAGGCTGTGCCATCATTTAGGTTGGTATAGCAACAAGTGTTTGGGAACCTGAATAATCTTTCATTCAAACAGCACCACCTTGGAACTGTGCCAGCGAAAAAACCCTGCTTTTCTGCAGGAGATGAGACCATGTTAATGGAAAACCAAAAAATGTAATGTGCATGTATAAAGGAAAGACACTTCCACTGATTAGATCCGTATCTTTGACTTGGCAAAATGTGTAAAAGTTGAAATATTTGCTTGAGGTTACTGAAACACGTAAAATTTTGAGAAAGAACAGCAAGAGTTTTGGTACTAGAGCAAATTCACTAGAAATTCTTCCTAGTGGTATCAGGCCAATAAATTCACTCAAGCCCATAGCTAATTCTTTCCAAATTGCTGCCTGTGTAGAAGGACCTAAAGCTACCCTGCAAGTTCAAAAGCAGCCTCATCATGAGAAATGAAAAAGCTGTACTGTAACTGTGACAACTTGTTATCTCCATTTTTCCGTCCCTGAGTACAAAATCTATTTAAAAGTATGTTTTTCCTCCCCTCCAGAAATTTACCCTGCTGCTAGTGAAGGTGAATGAAGTTCAACTCAGAGAAAAATAACTTCTTATTATGGAAATTCATGCTCAAGTTGATTTAGAGATGTGAAAATAAGGGATATCTGAGAAATAATTGTCTAAAAAAATTTTGTCTTCCTGTGTACATAATGGGAAGCAGACTGGTTACAGACAAAAAATATTAAAGGGGGAAAATTGATTTTTAAAAATCCTTCTTTGATGATTCTTTTCTCTAATAGATAAAATTATTTACATAGCTTCTTCTTCTACCACTGCCCTGGGCAATTTATCCCAATGCCTGACAACTCTTCCCGCGATTATTTCTTTTTCTAATATGTAATCTGAACCTCACCTGGGACAATCTGAGGCCATTTCCTATCATCCTTTCACTTGAGACCTGGCAGAATAGACTTACCCCCACCTCACTGCGTCTCCTTTCAGGTGCTTGTAAAGAGTAATGAGGTCACTCCTGAGCCTTTGCTTCTCCAGACTAAACAACCCCGGTTCCCTGAGCTGTTGCTCATAGGAGTTGTTTTCTAGACCCTAAAGAAGCTGCTGTGATTTCAACCTTAGCTTTACCAGTGCTCAGTCCACAGTTTTCCAAAGGTTAATAATATGCATGTTTTTCCAAATACTCCAGTTGTAATTTCATTCAGCAGATTTCACATAAGCAAGAAAGGTGATATTGACAGTAACTGAGCTTCTTACAGCTCTTATTGCATGATACAATTCAGCCAGTCTGTCTGTGTTCATGAGATGAGTTGAGCACATCCCAGTGCATGGATGTGTTTAACCACACACACCCTCTGTGTGAACCAGGCTGTAATGCCCCTGAGATTGGCAAGAGACTATCCACTGCAAGCACTGAATAAAATCTTCCTGTTAATTTTATTTAGTTAGAATAACTCTGTAAAATAATGTAAAACTCATTAACTTCAATTGTGGGTGTCTGTGTGTTGGAACAAGGAAATTAGGTGAGCCTTATACCATAATGTTTAATTGAGCGTGGGTAGAGATATGAATTTTATGCACTAAACCAAGTTAGAATTGTTGTAGGCTTTGCTTTCCTGATTTTTTTTGTCTGTCACTGAAAATTGTGGGCATGAAAATGCTGCAATCAATCAGATCCGATTTTTGTTTTTTGAGCAAGCAGCAGATTAGCAATTTTATTAACAGTTGTAGACAGGTAGGTTAATCCTTTAGTTCTCCCTCTTATTTATATTTTGCGTTTCTAAAAAATTGTTTACATTGTCCTGCATATTTTCATTACAACATTAATGACCATTTGCAGTTAGTACAATACCCAAATGTTGACATGGTGCTGCTGAATCTGGAAGCTGAAAACTGGTTTCTAATATGGTCAGTAAAAAGTGAAAATATGGTTAATTTTTAATTTAGAAATATAAGACACAACTCAAGGTGAATTAATTTTTTTGAAAATTTACCACGGAAGGATATACAAAACTGAAGAGGAAGAAAATAAAATTATATAAATGTGACTGAGAAAAAGGAATTATTTTAAAATATTTTAGCATGATCCAGAGAAGGAAAGCCCTTTTAATTAAAACTCTGTATGTGCCGAGTTGAAAAGAAAACTGTGAGAAAACAAAGCTCCAATACATAGCACCCGGGAAATAGAGGCAAGAAATTCAAACTGGTAACAATGAAATGCAAATAAAGTTGATGGTTACAAAGATGAATACATGCAAATTAGGCCCAGGAAGGACAAGAATAAGGCATTTTTTAATATTTTAAAAACACTAGAGTCCAACTGTAGTATAGTTTCAATAGAGTTGGCACCATCACAACTACATTTGAAGCCGGAGCTTTATACGTGGGGTGATTGGAACAGCTCTTTGTCCTGGTTCCAGCCAGGACAGGGTTAACTTTCCAATAAGGCTGTTGTGGTTTAGGAATGGTACTCCCCAGTTTAGTGCTTCCACTGAGGCTCTCTAAACCATGTGCCACTCACTTGCACCCCGCTCCCCCTCCCTCTCTCCCTGAAGTGGGCCGGAGAGGGGAATTGAAGGCACAAAGATCAGGGGTTGAAATAAGAACAATTTACTGGAAACAACAAGATAAGAAAACAAACAGTAACAGCAACAGTTCTCATATCAGAGAGTACAAGAAAGAGGCAAATGATTCTCACAGAAACTCTCACAATACCCAACCTCTCCCTCCACCACACTACACCACTGGGAAGGGAGCCCTTCCCCCATCCTGGAAAATAACATGAAGCGGTACAGAATAACCTCTGTGTCCCAGCCATGCCCCCTCCTGGCTCCTGCAAAAATTAATTCTGGCCAGAATCAGGACACTCTTAAATGTATTTGAAAAAGGTGAAGGCAAAGCTGTATATTTGTGTACCCTTGAGAAATTTTCTTGTAGTACTTCTGACTACAAGAGCTTTCCCCATAGCAGGGGTTTAGGGATTTTAACATTGGTAGCAACAGATTGACTTGATATGTCAGAGGAATCAGGATTTATTTTATCCCTAGACACCTTTTTGAAAGATAAAACTGAGTATTTCTGAGAACACAATGCTGCAAGAGTGCAATAGAATTGCAGTGAAAATTCCCAATGCTATTAAAATTCGACTTAACCAGAACTTCTATCATCCCATTCATTTCTGAAGTAGGCTCATTATCTTCTGCAGCTTAACCAGGTGCTGTCCTGTCATGAAATGGCTGTGAGGTTTCTATTTCTTCTTTGGCCTTAAAATAAAATTCCTGTATTTACTGTCTCTTTCCTTATGCCTATGCACAATTTTAGGTTATAGCACATGCTTTTATGAGAGAATCCTTCCTGCAGTTCATGCTGTTTACCATCCAAAACTGGAAAAACATAACTTTTTCTCTTTTAATTACTATTATTTATAAAATCTTATTACTATGCATGTCGATGGTACCCTATCTTTCTAAGAGATTTGCTATGAAATTTGGACAGGTTTCACATGGGCGTGTTTTACAAGGCTCAGTGAAAGCTGAATTCATGGTAGTGCTGATGCATCATTCAACACCCATCCCACACTTAGAAAGCTCAAAGAGACCATGTCTCTTTCCTGTGCCAAAAAACTCCATACTTTAAAAATGGAATTTAAATGCACCATTGGCAAGTGGTAGGATGAGCAAAAGCCATTATTCCATTTTTGATGGTTAGGTACACATTGCATAAGGCTGTTCATTTATGACTCAGTCTCATTCATAGTGTCATTCTCCCAAGTCCCTTCATTAAGACATATTTGATGCCTTGTGAGTTTCTCCAAAAGGAAAAAGAGAACAAAATGTTAGCAAAGGATTTGTTGTAGAGGGGCTTTTTTATTATTACTGAAACATAAAAACCTTGCTCAACAAGGACTGAGTAGTCTCAGTTTCATTTAAAGCCTTTCTAGAATGCTTCTCAGCAGAACTGACCTTCCAGTCATAGCTCCAGATGATCTGAAGCATCCCTGGAGAGGAACTGTGCATACCACAGTGAATGTGCACTCTTTGCTTCCACTCAGTACCTTTGGGCACCCAAAAAGGGACAAGATCCTCAGTCTACAGCTGGAGACTGTCCAGATGTGTCCAACTGCCTCAATGAAGGACTGGGACAAATGCCTGCCAGGTCCAAGTCTTGTTCCCTGTGCTTCTCCCAAAAAGAGCACATTAGAGGTAACAAATGTAGATTCAAGTTCAAGGTAGATTCAAGGTTGGACAGTCTTTGAGCAAAGGCTTTGATCTAGATGAAGATGTCCTCACTCATTGCAGAGGGGTTGGACTAGATTGCATCTAAAGGTGCTTTCCAACCCAAACCATTCTATGGTTCTATGATCCTGTAAATCTTCCCAAAAGCCTTTGTGTTTTATTACTTGCTGTGGGGTGGGGGTTGGAAATTTTCTGTAGCTACAAACCCTTTCTACATATTCTTTTGCAAGACTTTGCTGCTTGTTGCAAACATGCTGCTGCTGAAACAAAAACAAATCAAAAGTAAAAAATCCCAATTTGTGTTTACCTTCAGCCTCCTTACTAAAGAGCTTCTTCTTGCTTGCATAGTTGTTTTCTTAGGCAGATCTTACCCGAGGTCACAGCTCTTTCAGGCTCACTCAGCTGTCTTGTTCCACAAGAAGCTGAACTGTATTTTCACACAGAGAGACTGTGGCAGAGGCAGCCTGTGTCAGTGACTGCCTTCCCTGCAGCTCTGCCCACATCTTCCCTGTACCAAACACATTGGTTGTCTGGGCTGGCTGGAGCAGACAATCAGTCAAATTTCTCTTTAGAAGATGGTGCTTCCTGTGAAGCAGACAGCTAAAATGTCTGAAACTGTACATACCTGGTTAGCTTTTCACTAGTGCATGAAATATCTTTGATGAAGGAGTTGCTGATTTTATTTCTCTCTGAAGAATAAAATGAGGACCAAGGAAGATTTTTCATAGGCACAAACCTGAATTTAAAGGTAACAAAAGTTCTAGATTTCACACAGTTTTCTACAACCAACCTTTTTAATAGTATTGTTAAGAGGAATTAATAAAATGAAGTACTCTTTTGAATTTCTGAAATGCATCTGTGATGCTAGAAGTTTAAATTAAAGGTTAATAATAAAAGAATTTGTATTTGAATTTTTCTTACAGTTCAGTGGAGGAATTGTATTAACTTATGGATTTTGCATAATTTTTTATGAACATCCTTCTGAATATATTTAAATTTTCAGGAATGAATTGCTAATTATGGCTAAATAATTACTTTATGAAATAATTTGATTATTTTTCCCATACAAAAGTGGGCCAATTTACTAGGTGCAAGAAATTTAGCCTTCTTTAGAGACTGAGGGAGAAAAAAAGAAGAAATAAAACCAGCCCCATCTGTTTTCATCCATCTGGTAAAGTACTATTATATCTGTGAATAAGTGTAGTGCTTTCACCATGAGCATAAGGAGAGAGTCAGTCTCAAAAAACAAGGAATGTCAAGTCAGCTTTTCAGATCTACACAAAAGATAATGAAGGAAATGGAATGTAAATGCATTTGTATTTTCATTACTTAAAATAAAAAGAAGATGTAATTTCAAAATGAAATTATGTTTCAATGTAACTGAAATATTTTATAAAATTACCTTTATGTAGGCATGGAAATGCAATAGAAGAGTATTGTGACAATTACCTTTGTGTGACTTACTTTCTTTAATGATCCTTATCCATTAGTATTTTTCAAGACAATGCCACAGCATTTTATTATTTGAGTTTGGCATGGATCCAATGCACCTAAGCACATGCACTGTTTCAGGGCTGAATTTTGCCTTTCTTGCAAAGGCTTTGTAAACGAAACCCCTCTAGAGGGCGCAAATTAGGGATGCACATCAAGTTAGTTTTCAAAGGCATTTTAGATAAACTTTGTCTGTATGTGGGGTAGTTATAAAACCTTGTACACTGAGTTTTTGAACACACACAGAGAAAGCCAGATGAGTCTGAAAAGCCAGGGTGAGAGTCCCCAGACAGTGCATGAAACCAGAAGCACCAATTCTATGTTTCATAGCAGAAACGGTAATTTTCACAGAGTAAGCAAAGATCCTGTGTACTGTCATTCACTGTCACACATAGTAGTGAAGAAGAAAGCTTAACAAAATTCAAAATAAGATAAGATATACTGAAAATATATCCGAGTTACAATGGTAAGAAAAGGAGAGAAAAGTACCAAAGATGTCTGAGGGGTCCATGCCTCTGTGCACAATGGTGTTCTACTGTCTGCCACAAGGAATGGTCCCACTGGATCTGAATCAGTATTATTGAAGTAGGGTTACTCTATCCTACTGTTCCTATGAAAATGTTGAAACTGCCCCAGCAGTCCCCTTCTCACAGACCAGTTTTAATTTTTAGCCTTAAAAGGGATATTTATTATACATCTGCTTCACTCAGATGCCACGTTTAGGCAAGTTGGCTGGTAATTTACAGAGAGCATTTAGGCACAGCACTACTTGCATTCCCTGCCAATGGGAAAGTCTAAGCCACCACCTAAACACACATTTATAGACCTGAGACATTACAGCATTGCTTTAATTTTAAAATTAAGGATCATTATATGAGGATGCAATAAGTGTCTCTTAACTAACCCTTCTTTGGCACCTACTAAAGCCAAAGAAAAAGTCAAAAGGTCTGACTTACTTTCAGGTAAATCTGATGCTTTGGATGTTGTTTAAGCCAATCCTGCTAAGCTGTGTGTAGCACTGCCTAGCACATTTTTAAAGGTTTGTTGCCATATGATTCACAGTATTGGAAATAATAGCAAAGGCATAAATGCAACTTTTTATGCCTGATTTAAACCTACATATCTCAAATCTCCTCTCACAGCAGCAGCCTGAACACAAAAAAAAGTCTCTTGACTCCAAGGAACAAAATCTAAGGAAAACAAATTATTCATTGGATTTTTTTTCCCTAGAAAGACCCATAAAAAACGGATATAAGATTTCTCAGGTTTTTTGATTTTTTCCCTTTTTTTAGCTGTGGTATCACTGAAAACTATGTGGCACAGCATCCCATTTCCACTTTTCTGTGTTAGTCACTGATAGATCAGCCTGAAAACAGTTTAAAAACACTTCCACAAACACTAGAGACCTAATAATCTTCAAAAACTTGTTACACTTGTTATACTTGTTATACTTGTTATACTTGTTATTTTATGTTACACCTCTTTTGGTGATCATCAATTCCAGAAAAGAAATATTTTTCATTTTGCTTTAGGAAGTTTTGTTTTGATCATGCCAATTTAGTCACTTGGGGGGTAAAAAAAAAAAAAGAAATTAAACATTTCTGCTGAATTCTGTAGGATTTAAAGCTTTCTAACAACACTTTGTCAGTGATTTGGCTGTTTCTATAAAAGAAACAGCTATTTTTTTTTCTTTCTTTTTTTTTTCTTTCTTTCTTTGAAATATCAGTCCCTGCATGAAGACAAAGCCCTTGGCCAGCTGTCCTACTTTTCATTGTGTTAGGCAGTGTGTCTTGGATAGAGCTCTTACTCCAAGCTCACTCCACAGATGCAGGTTTGTTTTACAGATTCCTGTTTTCCATCTGCATCACTGCCACCCCTCAGACTCCCTTTCTGTTTCTGCTCCAACTAATTTCTTGTTTTTCCACTTGAAGAACTCTTGGTCGTCCTCTTATTCCTTTAAAATATATCATTTGGTTTAATACTGTTCTGCAATGCAGTTTGCAGCAGAAGAACTAATAAGGTGAGGCACCAAATTAAATACCTGAGGAAAAAATTGCTAAAAAAATATTTATGGTTGACATAAATTCTCACTTGTAAAGAAAAAGGAAGAAAACAACAGTTACAGATCACTGCAGCAATGCAATACTCTAATTTTCTTAATGCTAGTTTGATTTAAATACCTCATTGTGTACAGTCTAGGTATTTAAACTTTCTCATTTTAGTGAATATTATGTATTGGTTCTGGATTAAAGGTTTCACCAAAAAAATGAGAAATTTTAAACAATTCTTCAGGCTCTCTTCTGGTTGGAAAAGTGTTCAGATGGGGTCATTTTCCTTCTGGTGACTTTTTAAAATAGAAGTGAATTTGTGAATACTCAGAAGAGAGTTATGGCCTATGTGGCTTTCAGGCTCCAGATTAGAGCAGGTTGCAAGGTCTTGTGATGAATTAAAAGGACTTTTAGTAGCTCCATTTTGGCACTACACAAATCTAATCCACTAAATCTGTGCCTTTACACTGAAAAACCCAACTGGGATATGTTTCAAAGTCTGTGGATATTTTGGTAGATAACAGCAAACTTGGCTAACCGCTGTTTATTTAATGGACATTCTAGATATCACAGCAATTATCTTGCTAAAATTTCATGGATCAATTCAATATCAAAACAAAATTACAGACACAGATACAAAAAGGTAATTTATAAAAGTTCACTTGAATGGAGGAGAATAACTCCTTCTGCCAGATTTTTGCAATCTAGTGTTGGCAGATTTTTTCTCTATCATTTGAAAACAAAAACTGATTTAAAAATTTTTCAGGAGTTTCTCAAGAAGAATGAAGTAAATTACAAATATGGACATTGTGTTTAA
Source organism: Drymodes brunneopygia (assembly GCA_013400955.1). Taxonomy (NCBI): domain Eukaryota; kingdom Metazoa; phylum Chordata; class Aves; order Passeriformes; family Petroicidae; genus Drymodes; species Drymodes brunneopygia. Next base: position 93,110 of record VZTZ01035628.1, read on the forward strand.
ATATGATTCAGTTCTATCCCATTGACCAGAGTTTGAAGAATCTTTCTGTGATGTAAAATAAGTTTCTCTGAAGACTACCTGAATTTACCAGCAAGAGTCTAAAAAGACTAAGCAAAGTCATTGATGTGAATTGAAAGTACAGACAGTATTTTAGAGACTGTGTTTCTAACCTCCCCATTAGGCGAGAAATTATGGTTCATTTCTTTCTAGCTTTCAGAAGTTTAATGCTTCCTGGTGAGGTATTTGATGCTTTGTTTACAAGATTTTTCCCTTCTCAAGAAATCCTGCTGTTTTGCTCTAGTATTTTCATAAAAACCAACAGCACATAATGCATAATACAATTAATTTAATTTTCACTGATGATAGCCTTCCATTTGAACCAGTACCCAGCACTTTTATTTATGCAGTTCTGCTGTGCTCTGAAATATGTTTGTAAATATGTTTGTATGTGTGTAAGAAATAGACCAATAAAAAAGGAAATTGAATTTCCATAAATATCTGGCATAATTAAGATTTCAAATAAAACATGTGCCATATTACAATGGCACTTGTTTGGTGGGTATATGAGTAATTAAAAAAATTAAATTTCTAAAAAGACTTATTGTGAAAGTCTATAATTGAAATAATAGCAGCAGTGAAAGAAGATGTTTTCTCTGGTTCAGGATGCAGTATTTGAGAGCAAGAGAGGCTTGGAATCTTAACCTGTGTCTAAATAGCAGGCTTTCAGCTGCTTTTGATTAAAGTTTATTCTTGATTTTACTTTTCCTCTTGTGGAAGAAAACCAAGAGATGGAACATCACTTTTTTTCATTAAACCAGGATTCTGCTTTTCTGAAAAGGCTATTTGAAAGTAATTTTGGAAAGTGCTTTCCAAATTGGAAAATCTTTTCAAAATTTAATTTGAAATTATCAAAATAAAAATACAGTAGGTTCTATCAAATATATTCAAACCAAACAAAATTTTATCCAAAATCAATGGTTTTCTTTTCCTTCCTTCCTTCCTCCTCACAAAATTGTGTTTAAACTTCTTTTCAGCCTGAATCAAAATATTTCATAAAATCATAGTATTGAATAGTTTGGGTTGGAAGGAACTTTAATGACCACCCAGTTCCAACTCCCCTGCTAAGGGCAGTGATGCCACTAGAGCAGGTTGCTCAAAGCCCCATTCAAATTGGCCTTGAACACTTCCAGAGATGGGGCATCCACAGCTTCTCTGAGCTATCTGTGCCAGTGTCTCACCACCCTCACAGTAAAGAATTTCATCCTAACATCCAATCTAAATCTCTCCTCCTTTCAGTTAAAACCATTCCATCCTTGTGCTATTTCCATGCTATTTGAGTGCTGCTCTACAGTTTCCATTCTTTTCATCCTATAACAGTGGCAAAGTAGAAAAAAAACATATTCCATTTGAATTACATACTCTTCTACTTTGAGTAAAGAGGAATACTTGACAAGAGGAGTATTGTATGTATTTCCTCCCACACACACGGAGATTTCAGGACAATCACATCAACCAGCTCTTTATCTTTATCTCACCTCCAGCAGAATGCCTGATAGAACAATGCATAACAAAAGGTATCACTCACTGTTACTGAGCTGTCACAGGCTGCACACAGGGGTTTGAACAAATTTCACCCTGATCCTTCACTTACTTTGACCTCAGTGTGATTGTCACTTCTCACTTTGGTCTGCAGGAGACTGCAGGTCGTCAAATCCTGTTCCCTAACTAAGGCTCTTATCCCTGTTTGGAAATCAGCAGGAAAGGACTCCCACTTCTGAATCTCTCAGTTTCACACCTGATACACTAACAAGAAGACTCCATTCCTTTCTTCAGTACTAGTATCCCTCTACTTTTAAGAGACAGATAAAATTTTTACTAGTTGATTCTCATTCTTATTCTGCACACATATATGTGACTCAAGATGTCCTTCACCGACTCAGAAATTATGACAATCTTCTCTGTCCCATCCCTGAGGAAATATCCTTGTAGTGAGACAAGAAATGGGAACATGTACTTCTATACCTTGTTTCCCTAGTTGATGGCTCAGCAGCTTCATTTCATCCACCTTCACCAGTGGCAAGTCTAATTGAGCAAGCATTTAAATAGTTCAATGAGATGTGAGATCACAAATCATTCAGGCAACCTGTAATTTATCCAGTACAGCAGGGAGGTCAGCTGGGTGCTCAGCCACACATTTCTCAGAGCCCTTAGAAAATGTCAGAAGATTTTCTCTGAGCAAATCATGAGCAAATCAGCTGGAGTGGGAAGCAACTGTAGCAATTAACAGGTCATTGTAATTACTTATGAATTAATTTTATCAGCTATTTTAAATTTCCTTTTAAAGGGCAGAAAAGAACAACTTTACAGCTGATTATGTTGCCATCTACCTAACTGTATTCCAGCAACCAGTTCAAATAAAAATGTGCTGAAAGTGAAGGGAGTGACTTCACTTTCTCCCTGAACCCAAAACCAGCCCAGAAATCTCCATCCAACTGCCATCTCATGCTGGGGCACCTCTGATTCCATAAAAATAAACTGGAAGTGGAGGGGAGTCTGCCTCTAAAGTTCAGCAGATACCTCTCTGCTATATGTGCAGAATTACCCAGCAATAATATTGCTGAACAAGTAACTAGCATATTTAAACAAGTTGGAGAGCCACAAAGGGATCATTTCTCTCCCAGAAGGGTTCTGTCTAAAATAGTCTGCCTCAAGCTGTAACATGTTTATTGGAGCACTAATCCAAAAAATGTCTATTTACCTTCTCTGCTTGATTACTGTAACGCCTCCCAGATTCCCAACAGGCACATAAAGTGGTTATGTGATATGTTGTTTCTCTAAAAATACATCACTACTCTTTCTCCAGCTGTGGGACTTTAAAAATTCTTTATAACCTCTGGGTTTAGGGGTCGACCCATAGCACTGAACATCCTGCCATGCCTTGCCCAGTTTTGAAATGGGGGCTGGACTGTTGTCTCCAGACCTGCCTCCCTACCTCAGCCATTTGGGGCTTGCAAAATAGAGAAGACCTGGATTCATGCCTCTGGTTCAAAGATTATCTCCATGTTTTGCAGTTAGGAAGATGTGGTTTTAACTTCTACATCAAGACCCACCTGCCATGCCATGGTATCAGAAATTATAAGGAGGCTTGTTCATAAATGTACCTTCAGATCACCAAACTTTTTAGGGTCAATGCTAAAGTGAATCAAATTTTTTCTTCTTTTTTGTAGCAATCACACCTGTCTTTTCTTCATAGGGTTAGCATGAAAACAGGAACCTTTCATCTAACCATTTGTATTTGGCTCTCTAAATGACTTCCTGTTTTTAGTCTACAATCTATGTATTACATGAATTTTATTTCAGGCACATTGAGTTTTTCAAGATGTGGGCTGATTAGTTTAAGATTAATTTGCAACAGCAAGTAGATGATAAATTTAGTGTGGGCTACACTGGGCTCTATATTCATGAGTGATTTTCCACCAAAGTGGGTCTCAGTGTGGATGGCAGATTTTCTCCTGTATATCCCTTCAAAAGAATACAGTGAGCATTAGCTTGTGCTCTTGGGTCACCTCTCCTGTGGGGGACAGAGACAGAGAGAGAGAGAGGGAGAACAAAGATTTTCTAACTCCCATTCTGAAGATGACAACCAAAAGCAAAGGCAGTATTTCAGTCTGTTATACCCTTAAAACATATTCTTCTAACACAAGGGCTAACATTATGAAGCTAATGGAATACAACTCAGCTGTTTCCTTACTATGTCCATGAGCCTTGGCATTTTGGTACATATATTTTTCTTCTTTATAGCCGTTTTCTTTCTATTTCTTCCTTTACTCCTTGCTACTCTATTTCCTAGTGTCATGTCTTCTCTTTGTGTGCATGTGTACACATAGTGGGAATGAAAAAACTTTCCAAAGGATTTAGAACTCTTCCATTTCCCTTGAGAGATATCATAAGTAAAATAGAAATGCTGAGGTCAGCAATTCAGTTTCCCACATTTCTCAAGTTTTCTTCTATATTGTCTCCAAGAAAGAGCTTTGGGAAACCTTCCTTCTCCGTTGGTCAATTCCTTCATGCAGTAAAAGTCTCTTCAGAGTCAGTGACCTTCCTTCTTCACCTTCTGGTCACGCCAAGAAAGCCTCTGTGGTCCAACAAAGAAGGAACTACTGACATATTTTATTCATTAACATAATCTAAGAAAAGGCTCTATTTTAGTCTACTAAACCTATTTTTTTTTCTACAACTGGTCTCTTAAAATTCTCCATTTTTATATTCAAAGAAAAAATACCTATAAAAATGAAAAAGGCAGTCTTCTAAAGGTTCTTGAGGTGTGGCAAATTCTTATACTTAACAGCATATTTTCTTAAGATAAAATGAAGTTTACAACTTTTAACTAAGTTAATTACATCTTTATGTTATGTACCTTTATACATGACCTGACATCTAACTTATTCTAATTTTATTATTTAACCTAGTTAAAAATTTGAGAAATGTTCATCCCTATGTCCAATTTCATTCCCAATAGATTTTGTTTACCGGTATCATGGGAATTGTATATTGTCTCAAATTATCAGTATGGACAATATTTCCAAGTACTCCTACACTTGCCCTTTAGTGAGATATAATTCACCTCCTGTTTATTTAGGCTCTCAATATTTATGCATAGTCTTCTTTCTTATTGAGTCGTTTATATTCATGGTGGTGCAGTTTCTTCTTTCTAGGATGTACCACCTTGATGCATTTATTGGTTTCCCCTAGATGATTTGATTAGTAAATCACTTATTTCCTCACTTTAGTCTTTCTTAATTTTCTATCTCCCCCGGTAAGTGTTTAATTATAGCTAATACTTCTATTTCCTTGCTATCCATTAAATTGTCATCTTCATTTCCTCTTACTTATTCTGTGTTCAATTGCTCCCCTAATTTAAATTTTTGACCCCTCTAAGCTGTGATATCTATTTTAGTCTTTAAAATTTCCACCTCTCCCCTCCAGAAAAAACTTCATCCTACTGAATACCTGTTGTGCTTTTTTAGGATCCTGCTAACTTTTTCCCCATGGTAGCTACTAATATGATTAAAGGGAATAAAATTATTCTTCCCCTAATTCTGAATGTGTGTTACCTGTTCAGCATAGAAACCTTTTCCCAGGACATACAATTTAGTGCCAGGATCTACTAATGTAAACCAGGACTGATTTCAGTACCTAGCTTTCAGTACCTCTTCAAGGTGTCTCCAGTCTAAAAGAGCAGCAAGCTAGCAAACATACTCTAAACCCTTGAATTTCTGGTGGCTTCTCCCATCATCAGGGAATCACTGTTCAGTCTCTTCACATGAAAGTATTCCCACCAAAGAGAAGCTGTATTGTAAGTACAGGGTATTTTAGCTCCTCTAAACAAGAACATCTCCCTTTTCTCCCTGAAGACCCTTAGAAGTTGTGTTGAGTAGTTATCTATGTGTTTTAGTGTTTGCAAAGAACATAGGATAAGCAAATATTAGTAATTCATTTTCACCTTCAGAATCAGACAATAAAGTTACAAGGATTTAATGAAGAGGTTCACAGAAATAAAACAAGCTGCAATTTTTCATCAGTATTGTTGCACAGCTGGCAGCAGAAGAAACACGCGGGCCTCAGAGCAGCAGTTGAATCTCCAGGCAGGGCCGACCAAAAGCCCTGCCCTTCTTTATTTACCTATTTTTATATGTTTCTAAAGACAATCAAGGATTGGTGAAAAGGGTCAACACCCCTGAAGGTTTACAGGACAAAGACATGGTCAATCATCTTTCTCCACCCCAGGGAAAGGAATGAAAAACAATCCACAAGTGCAAAACAATCCCAGCTGGTTAAGAAAAACAAGGACCATGTTTACAGAACAAGCATGGGAAACTACAGCTACAGTGTTACAACTTATGGGGCCCTGTAAAACCAGGGCGACAAGTATCACTGTTAGGTCTCTCCCTTCTTGTCATCTAACAGTTAAGTCCCTTGTCATCTAACTACAAGCTCAGCTGTGTGTCTACTCTTACATAAACCTTAGGTCTGTCACACTAAAAGGGTTCTACAATCCGAGGACACAGGCAAATTCTAAACCTAAATCTCTCCCTGCATTTTTTTTCAGATTTCTCCCTTTTCATAGCATCAAGATTTCTGAGAGCAGAAATCAGTCAAGACTTTGAACTTAGCTTTTTCCTCGGGAAAACTTCCTCACATGCCCATAAATTAAGAAAATATTATTGTCTAAGTGAAGCCACCTATAACCAGATATAAGCAGTTCATCAGTCTTCTGAGAGCAAAATGTTCTTTTCCTCCTGGCAGAGAGAGATTGAGACCTCAGTACAAAAGCAGGAGATTAAGGAGATTATCCACCAACCTATTTATAAATTTTAAGTCCATGTTACATCCATATATGTGTGTGTGTCTATATATATATATATATATATATATGAGATTACGTGTGTATTTTTTAATTGAGCTGTGGACAATAGTAATAAAGTGCATTTTTTGATTACCGAGTTCCTGACCCTGGTTTGAAGCCTACTATGGCAGACACCTCACATTTTCCTACAAACCAATTCTGTTTAACTTCATTGTCTAAGGCCAGAGAAACAACACTTTTATTATCCTCTCATTGGATAATTGGTTGCTGCAGAAAGAGGGTTTCAAGAGGGTCTAACCACCTTCCTTGTTAGTTAATTCACAGAGGATTCAAGATGGAAGAGACCCACAAGGTTCATCAAGTCCTACTCTTAAGTAAATGGCCCATACAGGGATGAAACCCATGATCCTGGGGTTATTTCTGTGCTCTAACCAACTGAGTTAATTTCATGGTGTATTTATTCATATCTGCCTGTTTCTGTCCATTTCCAGGGCCCAAAACTTCTACTGCATACTTAGAAATCTGACTTCTTTCAGGTATCAAACACTAGTCATTCATAAGCAGTGAGAGAGGAAAATATTTCTCAGCCTTCTCTTAGAGAATCAGCCACTGTAAATATTGGTGGTGCCAAGAAAGCCTGCCAACCAGAGATGAGTGAAATGATCTATATGTAAAAAAACTGGTAGCTATAGCCAATGACAACAGGAGAATTTTCTGCTACTTCAGCTGTCATCCCAAATGGGAATTTCACTTATTACTAACCGATCTACTTTATTTTGTAACTTTCCAATTGTAACAAGAAAACTAAATACAGTTACAAGCAATTAACATTTACTTTACTTAATTCTGAAAGTTTGGTTGCACTTGCCAGTTTAATCTGCATATAAACTGATGGCCTGGCAAAATTGGCCTTTGAAAAAAAAAAAAACATATGGTAGAGTTAATCACTGTGAAATCTTCAAGGCTTTGCAAATCATTGGAAAGGCCTCCAAGCAAGCTGTTCAGCAACATTAAATCTTTTCAGCTATATGTTAGGTACCAAAGTCATGTTCCAATATTTTATATCACCTTAAGCTAAAAATCATCTGTCACTGATATTTAAAAAAAGTTATTGAGTATTATTCTGTATTTCAATTACTGTCAGGTCCTTTTATTTGTTATGAATATTAAATCATCTTATAGGGAATTTTTTCTGCGTATTTATTCACAAAAAAGCATTTATCATGATATTTAAAATGCTTATTATGAAATTATTGCTTACTGAATTTTTCAGGGTATTTCTGTGGTGATTTTCCTCTTGGTAATTACACTAAAGTATGTATGTAAGGCCTCTTGCACTGCAAAAGAACACAAACATGTCTATGTAGATAGTGGACTGAGCTGGTTCTTCTGAATCTTCTGCAAAAACACCCATAAAAACCTAAGACAAACTGTTGTCAAGTCTATAATAATAACAGTATTGTGTGAAACTTTCTTCTAAGATGCATTTTCTTAGGGTAGTAGCAGATTTCTTATCCCAACCTCTTGTTCTTTTTATCACCATCTAAGAGAGGAATGTTGGATGCTTCCAATTTAAACATTAATCATAAAAACAGAAGGTACAGGTATTACCAGTCTATTTTTAAGGTGGGGCGAATTGTATTTCACAGCTTCTTAGGGACTGAACAACACATGATTGAACAACTCAGACTCCAGGCCTATAGATTCAGCTTTTTCAGAATCCTTCTCAAGCTTCACTACATCACCTCACAGAGATGATACGGAATCCATGCACAATCTACATTTTCTCACTTCTCACAAATCAGATTATTACAGTTTGAAAACACAGCTACAGAGTTAACTCTCTTTTTAAGGAGTTCTCTGCTGGCAATTGGAATTGGAATTAAATAAAGGAGAAAAAAAATAGTCCAGGTAGGTTTTGGCCATTTTAGTAAACAGCATCCAAAAGCCAAAAACTTATGTTGACTAGTAACTAGGTAATTTGCTTTCCTAGTGATGGGTCTGGAGACAATGGACACAAACTGAACAATAAAAAACTCTTTTTTACTGTGAGGATGACCAAGGAGTGTCACAGGTTGATCAGGGAGGTTTTGGAGATTCCATCCCTGGAGAGAATCAAAAGCTGACTGGACACAGCCTTAGTTCTAGGTCACCCTGCTTGAGTCAGAGATTGGACCAGATGCTCTCTAGAGGTCTCTTCCAACCTCAACTATTCTGTGATTGTGGGAAACATTAAAGAATTAAATACAATTTTGTCTAGCTTGTGGCCATTCTCCCATTTCTCACTTCTGCATGAAAAGTTTCAGTCTAGATTCTTCCTGAAAGTCCTGAACTCCTCTTTGTTTTCTACAGGCAACTGGAAAATTTATACCTGTCACACAATCAGAATTATATTTTCAAAGTTACATATATTTCCCTACACCTGCAACTCAGAATACAAAATCTTCAAGCACAAAGGAAGCTACTGGCCAAACTTACAGCCTGGCTAACAAGATTTTTAGAGAAAATAATTATTCACATATTCTGAAAACTGACTATTCAGCTCACTCAGAAAAAGTTCCTATAACATATTTCAGTTCTTTGTCCAGTTCAGTGTAATAACTGAAAGTTTCTTCCATTAGTCAGTGAACTTTTATACAGTTTGATAGACCTTCCCATTATGGGTTTTTTTCTAACATTCAGCCTAGATTGCCCTTTGCTCCATTTCTTTCCATCAGTGTTAATGATAAGCATTTTTAGCCACCAACGGTTTTTCTTCCTTCCTGGTGCACACAGTCATTTAATAACTGTATAATGATTTGGGCTCATTTGCATAATGCTCAGTAAGTCTTTGCTCTATCAGAAATCCCACTGACTTCAACAGACTGTAATTATTGAAGCAAATCTTCCATCATGACATTCACTCTTAATGCCAAAAAGTTCAGGAACTGCATTTAAAACATGGGAACTAATTCAGAGTGGCTCATTTTGGGATCAAGTCTACAGGAATTTTAGCTTGTAGTTGAATGAAGGTCTACCAAGCAGGGAAGATGAGGAGAAGGTGATCACCTTGCAGAAGAGAGAGCTGAAATGCCACATCTATCAACTTCTAAGTAAACAGCGTGATGTTTGGAAGTCCCTGATAAACCGCTGCTGCATGCAGAAGTTTTCCCTGTTGGAGTCCTGAAGCAGATTTAAGTTTTGTGTCAGATGCTGCTACTGATACTCTGTTAGCCTGGTCTGGAAACAGTTAGGTTTTATGATTTTAACACCCACAATAGCTGGGGAAAATACTTTAAGGGATGTAATTAATGTAAGTTAATTGACTGTCCAAATGCTAAAATCTAAAGAGTTGAAGATTCAACATCAGTTTAATCAGGCCTCAGACTTGTGTTGTGCATGTCTGTATTTATAATCTGAATTTAATGGATAGTTGTTGTATCAGGTGCTACTTAAGACTCATGAAATCTTTGTACTTCTGAGCTGATATGCCTGATTGAACTTAAAAACTACTGCATCAAGTGTTATGAAAGACAACAATAACCATTTTATTTGTTGAAATATTCACATGAAGAATGACAAAGGAAATCCATCAAATATCACAGACTGTTTAATCACTTAAAAATATTTTTAATAGAATTTTTTTTTTTAAAAAAGGCACTCTTTTTACCCTATCAATAGAATTATGAAAATCTATACTAGGAGCTGCCATGCACAGAAATAAAGCAGAAATTTAACCACACATTTAAAAAATAACTAAAAGCCAACTCAATAAATTCTTTTTTTCTGTTTCCTGAGAAAAGCCTCACAGGGTAATAAATCTCATCTATCTGTGAAGCAGTGAGCCTGTAGGCTGAAATTACCTACGAGATGATATGAACTATTTTACACCAGAAATATGGCACTTCCATCTAATAAGAGAGTATCGAGAAATTTATAAAATCAAAACTTCGTCATTGGTAGCCTTAATGAGTGCTGAATTTTTTTTCTGAGCTGTAGCCAAAGTCGAGTTGAATTTCCAGACCAACCATTTCTAGCAAGTCAGTATCTAAGGGAGAACCATGCTACCACGGCAGCAGAGCAAAATGGAGGGAATTAGCCTTCACAAGCAGGCCAATAATGCCTACTTATTATTTCTCTGATGAAGAAATCCCATCTATCTTGTAGATTTTAGGGAAGGAAGCTTAGGAATTGTTTACTTGCCTTTAAAAACCAGGGAAGCTGGCGGCCTTAGGACTTGCTAAAGATCTGGTTTTTCCCTGTAAGCCAGAATTTCATTATCACTTAGTCAGAGACAGCCTGGCACAGAAATTCCATTCAAAACTTCAAATCATGTACATTTTTATTCTATTATGTTATTATTTTCACATCTCATCCTACTTTCAGTAACCAACCTCCTATTCTTTAAACAAGCTTCTTAATTCCTCTGGAAATCAATGTCTACCGAAATGATTTTGCATTTTAAAACAGACACATGGGAAAATGTTAAATCTTCCTTCTGGCACTTTATTTAACAAATATTAAAGAATACCACAGCTTTCTTCATGCCTTCTCTACTTTTCCCAGTAAAAGCAAGCTGTGCAAGACTGACAAATTATAGATAGTGCCTTTATAAGTGCTCTACTGTAGCAAGCATAAAAATACAATTAGAATAAAATATTTGAACACATTCCTTCATCTAAGAATGATAAACTGCAATATGTCTCCATCTGTCCTGTAGACATTTATATCTCCCACACAGTTGTATCTGAAAATTATTTCCTTCAAGATTAATCTTACTACATTATGTTCAAGCCTTTAACCCTGATTCTGTACTTCAAAGTATAAAAATAAATGTCCTTCAGAATTATTCAGGTATTGAAAGGGAGGTACATCTATGAGCAGATGAGTCCTCCCATTAGAATTTCTGAACATTTGTTCTCCATCAAACAGGCCTCTTAACCACCTCTCAGTTTTCTCTTGATTACAGCATTATGCCACTTTTCACAAGTAATTTATTTTATTCTGTCAATATTTACCTGTGACACCACTGAAGCTTTCCAGTATTTGCTCAAGATACTAACCTATCTGGGAACAGAGACAGAATGTTTACTAGCTCAAAATCTTTGACATAGGTTACTAATCAAAATAAACATATGCTAAAAATTGAAAGAGTAATTTTTACCTTTGGTGTCAAAATGAATGCAAGACTTCTCTCATTTAAGCTTTATTCAAAGGGTTATGTGCATTTTCAGAGTTCCCAAAAGGTGTAGTGATTTAATAGTAATAACAGGAGCCAACTGGAAAACTGTGTCCTTCTTTCCAATGGAAAATGCTCGTATTATTTGTTTTCTGGAGGAAAATACATATTTTAAATGAAAGATGGATTTCCTAAACAAAAAGAAAGGTAATAAAATGTGGAAGAAATGTAAAATTTGTAGGAAACCAGCAAAATTATGGATTGGTAATGGCTGGTAACTGAAGGTGAATTATTTGGTGGCATGAAGTGGAACACTGGAAAGAAAAACGTTTGCCTGAAGACGCTTCCCTACCAGAATTCCTCAAGGGTGGGAATTGGGATGGATCTGACTATTTTCATCTGTATTTTTTTGTACAAGGCATGCACCATGTTATTTAGATGTCAGTGATATTTGCTGATAAACCCATGTCAATACAGACGTAAATATTCTGTAGGAAAAATTAAGGACTCTCAATACTTAATTACTTTTTTGTTGCTGTTAAAAATGCCCACAAGTTCAAGGCAACTGAGAATGACCTGGATATAGCAGGCAATTTCCAAGCACAAGTCAGTATTATGATCAACCTGTGAAAAAAGACAGATGTTATTCTGAGTTGCTTCCAAAGAGTCAGAGAGTCATGAATTTCAACATGTGATGTGCATTCAAATAACTGTATACAATGAGATCATATAAATTCAAATTATTGAATTAATTAAAAATTTAAAATACAATGAGACCTATTAAAAGACAAAAAAACTTTCATAATTTTTGTGGCCAAATGATGAGAAATAAAAACTGCCAAATGTAGAGTGTGCAGCTAATATATTGAAGATACTGTTTCCAATATGTACTCCCAGAAGAATTTTGGAAACACTTGCAGTTGCAGTTCAGGCCACCACTGAGCAGGATTAAGCTGAAAAATAAAAAAGAATCACAAGCAAAGCAAAGCAAAGCTGGATTTTTCTGGCAGAATTTTTTATTTATTGATGGGGAGGGGGTTGTTTGAAAGCAGAGGCTGTAGGAAAAATGAAAAATTAATGCAAGTTTTTATTAGGCAGCTAAGAAATCATCTCCTAAGATCAGTTACTATACAGAACATTACATGTTGGGATTTTATTGTTCTCCACAGTAGTGCAAAATTACATTGCCTGGAATGTATTAACTTATTTGTAGTTATAGGAGAAAAGAAAACCAACATATTACATGATTTTTGAACAAAGGTATATTATAGAAATTTATTGCCTTTGGGAAACATTATGTCAGAAATTCTTCTAATGTTCAATAAGATCAGTTGGGGAACAAAACCTTTGAGGCAGGAGCAGATCTGAGCTCAAAGCTACACTGTGAAAATCAAGAAACTGGATTTCGCTGTGTATTGGCTGCACTGAGCCATTGTAATACAAAGTTTCCCGCATATCATCTATTCCAACACAGGCTCTCTAGTCCCACCATTTTAAAATAAGCAAGGGAAACTCATTAAAGCAAAATCAATTTGATTTTCAGTATTTGATTAATCTCTTTTAGAAGAATACTACATGGAACAACTTTTGCAACCGATTTGAACTTGGCAATTTGCCCACTTCTGACATAAACAAAGTCTGGACATCTAATATCATCCCTGAATATCTTGGATATCAAAGAAAATATGAGACAATATTTCCTCCAGTTTTTACGCACTAACCTAGTTAATATTCTTGGACTTCTTTCCTTCACTACTCTCATTTCACCATAGTCACTTGAAGATCTGTGCCTCTCTGATAAACATTAAGCACTAGTTCAGTCAAATCCTTTGTTTTCACTTGTTTCTCTGTACTGCTTGAATCCCCAAGTCTATTTCAGTTTAAACATAGTCCTGTGGGACTACTGACTCTGCATTGGAGGTACAAAAAAGAAAAGAGTCAATGAAGTTTTAGTGGCAGACCTTAGCTTTGAAGACATTTTTCTAAAATTACAAATATTTCCAAATACACCTACTTACAAATTGTTTATTGATTTCTCTAATACTCCCATGCAAATTTTCAGACAGTTTGAGTTAATGAACTTATTTCCAAGGAATCTGAACCTATAGTCAACATTTGAGACTGGAAAAATAAGTATTTTTATTACCTTTCACCTTTCTTCTTTTTTGTGTGTCTAAAACCAGTCTTTTCAAAATATTTTCTTTTACCATAGTCTGCTCAACAGGAAGCAAGGCATTAAGTAATTTTTTTAATTTTTAGATGGGCTGAATCCACTTCAAACTAATTTTTCAGCTGTATGAGACTAGGAGAGATGAAGAGATCTTACCCTGTAGTATCTCACTGTAACCAAAGCAGCATTCAAATGTAATTTCATCATTTTCTGGTCATCCAGAAAGAAGAATAAAGGATATTCAATCATCATTATGGATATTGTGGACAACACCTCACTGGAGAGGGTAGAAGAGAAAGGAGATTTTTATGTTGAGTTGGAGCAAACAGTGCAAGCCTTTGGGACAGAGAAGTCAGGACTCAAAACTTGTTGAGAAAAAAGGAAGCTTTCAAAGAATCTAGAAAGTTTTACTAGTTTATGCTCAAAAAATAACAAAGTATCAGAGTCATATTTACTCTCCTAGCTGTAATCTGCTTTAGGTTCATCCCACTGACTGTTTAGTCCAAGCTTGTTCCAGGACCAGATACTTCAACAGAAAGTGTAACATAGTAAAACAGGGCCACACTATAATCTAGCTATTCTTAGGTGAGTTAGTGATTTTTTAACATTTCTTTCAACATTTTTATTTCCTGCAGTAATAAATTCAGGAGTAAAAAATTCCTTTTAACAGCTAAAAAATCACTATATTTCCAATGTCAGCTATGTCCCTTTTACATGCTGCTATTGCTTTCTGAAAACAATTAAAGTTGTGCTTTAACTTTCAACTTTAGGTTGATTCATTGCCATAGTGCCATTTCCCACCACCACCAGGACACTGACTCAGGACATCAGAAGGGAAAACAGCAGACAGCAGGAGACACCCACAGTTCTAAACTTTTGTAACATGCCCATTGAAATAATTTGGAGAAATACTATGTAAGAAGATGCTGTTGTGAAAAACTGTGATCTTCCAAAAGGAATGGCTGTTATGTTGATACCATCTCACTATCTCTGACTGGAAAGTTAAGGAGGTAGAGAATTCTGAGAACAAAAAATCTTTCAAGAAAAACCAACAATAAGAAGGTTAAATAATATATTTAGTGATTATAAATACTAGCATCAAGAAGCCTTGCATTTTTATAATGACACATGGCAAGGAGATACTGAAAGGTGATAAACAGAGTAGTTGTCTGAGATCTACTCAAAAAGAGATTCTATCTTCTGCTCCCTTTCTGCAGCAAAGTACCTCTGCAGATAAATCAATCTTGAAACAAAAAGATCGTCTGGAAAAGTGTAGATTTGTAAATCCAGCCCTGTAAAATGTTTGAGAGACACCTATGAAGACTCTGCCTTTCTCTTTTGTTCATTTTTTAAATCTATCTTGATTCACTTTAAACTTTTTATTATGATTAAAACTGCAATGTCCATAAGTGTGGTTCTTGTTAACATGCCCAAAAGTAACACTTGGAAGATACTTTGCAACTCAGACTGGCAAACTCAATTCAACCCCTTAATCCCATTTCCTAAAAATTTAAGCTATTTTTCACATAGAGAGTCCTAATTTAGTTTCCAGGTGACACTACATGTTTGCTGCATTTAATGAGCATTTGGATCAGGAACAAGGCAGAGGATGCAGTCTCACATGACATAGTTCAGATGGGTGAAAAATTGTAACCACAGTTTACCTTGGACTGGGGAAATAACAGTGCTAACGCTTTTGTGCCAACAGCTTTGCAGAGAGTTTCAACTCCTCTAAATTTGGCACAAATTTGGTAAATTGGTTCATTAGTTTTATGTCTTTGTCTTTATTGCCTTTTTGTCTGGCAGCTAATGGAGAAGCAAAATATTCTGTGAAGGCTACTATGCCCTTTCATTGCCTCAGTTTGCAGCATGCACTTCATGCACCTATGGACATGGAAAATTGTTTCATAGAGCAGTGACAGGTCCTAGGTAGAAGTACCTATTTCATTTAAGTTCTGAAAACCAGTAGTCTTTAAAGGCCCAAATCAACACAATGCATTGCTGGAGTGGGGTTCTGTCGCTGGGAGAAATTAATATCACACAGTACATCTTTCCTAATGAAAAAAAAGATAAGCTGCAAAGTTATCTTACACATATAGAGGGTTTTTTCTGCCATAAAACAATTAAAAAAAAATGCAAAATCGAACAAGTAAGGATATGGGTCACTTTAAAATAAGTTTCAGTTTCTTTTTCAAAGAGGTACTCACAAAAACTGATTCATTCATAACTGAGCAAAACAATTTATCTTTCAGTGTTTAATTTTCATTTCTCCTATCATGTTCCTAAAATTGGTAAGTATCAAACACATTTGGAGATCTTGTAAAATTTTGCTGAATTGGCCAGTATGGTAAAAATATATGAAAAAGGAAGCTGTGTTCTGATGGTTGAGATCTGGGTGGTTCAATGGATGAGAGATTTGCAGGTTTTTTCCAGTGAAGATGCAGGACTGTTGGGAACAACAGGAGTCATTGGACATCCTGAACATTTACAGGAAACATCCCAAAGATGGAGTAATTTTTCTTAAGTAAATTTTCAAAAGCTGAAAATTCCTGCCTTGTGTTTAAGAATAACCTTTGAGTACATATTGTCTTTTAGCAACTTGATCTTCCTCAACTGCATAATCTTTCTCTTCCTTCTCTCAGCAGAGTACTTGAGGAAGAATATTTTACAGCTTACTTTAATTTAAACCACTCCTCAAAGAATATTCTATGAAAACTAACTCCCAGCACATTTCTGGGACAGGCTGATCTCACTATAGGAGCTGCTTTTAGGATTTTTAATCTGAATTTCAATTCTTTGCAACCAAATATCAAGACATTCATTAGCTCCACTGTGCGTTATTTGCTCTTCTATAGAAATCTACATAAAATGACTTCCAAAACTCTCCTGTTGTTTGCTGAAGTGGATTGAGAATTGAATGCAGAATATCATCCACAGGATTCTTGTAACCTGTGGACAGAAGAGAGATTTGGCAGATTCTACCACTACAGCACCTCCTCAAAAGCAAAACAAGTCATCTGGGATGAAAGTAAACCTCATAGACAAGAAATGATTGAATACACTATTCACACCAAAGTATCAAAAAAGACAAAATAAAAACTTTTCATTATCTGTATGCTACCTTCTTCATGAAAAGTGAATTTCATATTTATGCTATTTGCAGCTGCTCTTAAGGGAAATCTCACAAACAATACCGGTCTGTGCACAAAAAAATGCTGGCTTGTCTAAATGATATCTAAAGAAGAGAGCAATAAAACCACAATATGTTTCTAAGAATCCTTCTTTTAGTGTGACCAAGAACAGTCTTTGGTTTGATGTTATATATTCTTATAGGATGTATCTAAGAGCTGACTTAAGAGTTACCTTCCTCACATGTTACCTCAAAGTGGCCAATGTACAGTTTCATTGTAGATGAGAATCTGGTCCCAGCTCTTCAAAAATTCTCCCCAGATTTCATCCTCTCAATTGCTAGGCTCCCACTTCCCCCTAAGTACCTGGTACCTCCATTAAAACCACAATGGTGAAAGTATGCAGCATTTCAACAAAGCAAGCACAGACCTGGCCTGATCATAACAAATTAGAGCAGTATTTTGTTTGCTGCAGTAGGCAGTGATTCCATGGGGCATGCTCATATCTGAAATGATGAAAGCATTTGTGAGAACCATTGTAACCATCTGAAATAAGGTTGATAGATAATCCATAATAATTGTTTTGTCCTAGCAATATGACAAAAGATGTTATGTCATTCCACTGGTAAAGAAACTTTGTAATGAATGTCCTGTGAGTCAGTACAGAACCTGAAGCTCAGATAACTGATTCAAATGTCACTTTCAAGTCTTATTTGACCTATTGCATTGGATTGGAGGATGGAAACCCTGGCTTTCCTTAATAGTGGCCTGTGCCTATCCCTTTGCTCTGAAGGCAATATTTCCTTTGTCTCTTAGTAGATGTGTCAATATGAATGGTAAATTAATATTACCTCTGTTGGTGTTAAGCCTCAAACTTTAATTTAGCCAAGCCAGTTTGTGACTGATGACTGGTGAACCTACTTCCAGTCATACTCTGAACGGTGCTTTAATTGCATTTCATTAGATTGAGTACATAAATCAAAGCCACTAGGCTTGGAAAAATTATATTGAATAATCTACTTCATGTGCAGCTATTCTGATTTCAATTAGTATCTGCAATAAAGGAAAAACTGTGATTAAACAGATAAGGCTGAAAAATCAACTATAAGGATACCTTCAAAATATTTATTCTGATATTTTCCTAAGAAATGCTTTGGATAAACAAACAAAAGAGAAAAAAAAATGGTTACTTAAGTTCATGATTTTCTGGATTTGAAGCCATCTCTACTTCTGGGCATAGTACAGATGGAAGGAGAGACTCCTTGTTTTACTTAGATGGCAGATTATTGCAGTAACAAATGTAAAAACTGACCAAAAATGTCAGAGGATGGCATAGGCTGATTGAGCTGTAGCACATGCACTTTTGCAACAAAGTGCTTTAAAAGTCAATGAAGGAGAGAAAAGGTGGAGAGCATTATCCAAAGTGTTGAAATACAACACATCTCCTACAAAAGGGTGGTCTGTCTCTACATTCTTCTGCATTTCCATTTCTCATGACTATATATGTCCTTATCTCTTTCCTTATCTGTATGCAGTCACAAAATCCAATGGCTTCTTGTATGCCGAGTCTCTTTTTAAACCAGTTCCTCTGCTCACACTGCTAGGAAAAGTTCTCAAAACCTTGCTTCACAAACAGTCTTTGTGTATTACAGATTTTTTTCCATTTCTCCCTCAACCGAACTCCCTCCCTTCAAATGTGTTTGATTAGCCTTCAAAAGTACCATTATCCTTCCTTCTCCTGGAAATAATACTTCCCACTGGATACGGTCCTACTCTGAGGCTCAGACCCATGGCTGTTTGCCTGAACAGCTGGCTGACACAACAGGAAAATTAAAAACTCACATTTTCTTCTGCACTGTGTACCTCCTCCTATGTGGGGGAAGAAAAAAGAGAGGGGCAAAATCAATAAGGAATAGTTTTGCAATTTGTTCAGATGAAGAGAATTTCTCTCCCAGGACCAGGAACAGAACTCAGAAACCATTTTTTAATCAACATAATAAAGTTTGGCCTCATTATTCTGCCTCTATGAATTAAATGCTATTGCTATACTGGCATTGTTGTTGTGGCACCTGCAGCTTAAGAGGCTGAATTATAAGACCAGCCATTTAAAAACAGGAGAGGACACAAGATCTCTATATTTTTCCTCAATATATTCCTATATTCCCCATTTTTAAATGTTTTTATGCTAATTATCTCTTGGCCAAAGCATTGAAAAAAAGTATTTTCTCCATTCCACAGTGGTTCCCCAAACAGTAGGTGAGAGCTGCAGTCCTGCTTGTTTTCATCATTGGGCCCTCTCTGGTTTATGGAAGTCCAATCTGTAAGGAAACTACAGCCACATGAAAGTTAAAGTTATTACTCTTTATCAAGAAAAAAAAGATTATTCAAAGGCAATTAAGCTATTTTTGATGTTAATGATCTTAATTCAAGGTTTTCATCAAGGCTTATTATAGTGTATATCCAAAATTTTTCCCATGGGTTCTCCAGTGGCCTTTTTGGAAGCTAAAGAACTTTGTAAAGACTCCAGGGATGTACTTTGCTTCAAAGTTACAGTCAAAACTAAAGAAAAGTAATTAGCAACTTTTTGCTATCTGTTGGGTCTTTACATATTCAGACTTGAGCCACAAGAGATGGCCAAGTCTATTTGTCATGATCATTTTGTATGAGTGTGTCTGCAGTTCTCCCAGTTTCCAGATTAATGCATTGCATTTGTCAAGTTTTAGCTGTCCTCAGTGGATTTCAATGTACTTTTCTTGGAATTCAGTTAATTAGGTCAGCTTGGAGGCATGGGGAAACAAAAAAAGCCAAGTAAACAAACAAACAAACAATTTTTAAAAAAACACCAAAAAACCCCCAAAAAACCATCTTGTGAGAATCCTGTATTTTATAGCATACTTTGTACATGTATATAGCATACTATATATATATATATATGCATATCTACTTAAGACATATTTTCTATTTTCAGTTATGTTCCTGATTCTGTCTTTATACTATAATTTTGCTGTAAACAAAATACTGCCAATATAGTGAAAATTCGCAATTGTTACTAAAAGAAGATTGAATTATATGCTTGAATAGTGTTGTGGGAATAAGAATCAGCATTTAAAGTCAAAAAGTTGCCTGGTTTTTATATTTTGGTTTTTACATGTAAGTGAATTTTCACTATGATTAAATCAACCCAGAGAAAAACAGAAAGCGAACCAGACCACATGAATTTCAAAGCAGGCAGAAATAATAATCTGATATCCCAAAGAACTCTGACCCAGTTATTAGGTACAGGAATGAACTTTGTACTTGTGCAGCCCCAGAATTTTCCAGACACTGCATTTATGAAAAAATTGGACCTTATATTATGGTCTTTTGAAAAGGATAACAGGACAATTTACTAACATTTACTCCCCTACTGTGGTAGCTATGAAAAATGGGACTCACCAAAAAGTTAAATATTTCTAAATGTACCATATAAATACAATGTTTCCTCATTTTCTCCCTGGTGGCACCATACACACACAATTGGGTAGCTACCAACAAGACAGATGTGAGTAGAAATAGGTTTTTCAATTGTTGACTGTTTGACTCCAGAATTTATGTTATCTTTTTTACATGGCATTTTGTGTAGTTCAGCAGATTGTGAAGCCAAGAGGCAGACAAAGGTTCCAAGATGCCCCTCTAACCCCCTTAAGTTTCTAGCACGGTGAAGTAATTCTTTGATATGTAGTAAAAGAGTTTTTTGCTGTGACGCTCATTTCAAGACTAGTGTACAGCCAATGATGCAGCATAGATCAGTGAGAATTAGTCCTTGGCCTCTGGTGTCCAGCCATAGAAATCAGGTCCTAAGAAATTCAGGATATATGCCAAGCAAACATGCAAGCTAATGCACATTCAAAATTTCAGATTTTTAGGGAGTAGACAATAAATCTATATTATATCTACAGCCTAGATTGAAAGATCACTGGTAATATACAGTCTCAAAGTATTTAGTGTGTTATGTATGACTATATTAGATACAAAGATAAACACAATACTGTAAGAAAATGAAAATTACATCAGTGTGAGTTGTACAGATATGTTGTATTTTCATTTTGACTAAATTGGCAAAAAAATATTAAATAGAAATAATGAGGAAGTTATTCCAAAGTTTGTCCCATTGGATACCTTGTTATTCTTATTCTCTGGTTTTAACTTTGGTAAATAATGAACAAAAGTTTAATTTTCCAGGGAGAATATTTCCCGATATGGAGGTTATCTACTACCACTGCACCCACAACAATGCCTAAGAGGGTCATGAAAGGCTTATGTATCTAGTTCTATTTCTTGTTTCAGAATAAGAAGCACTGCAGAACTTTCAAAATACTGAAAAAAATATGCTACATTATTCACAAACACTTCTTTCAAGCCATCAGCTCAGTTTATGCCAGTTTATATCATACTGCCATTTCAAAACTGTAGCAAGTCTCCCCACAGTGACACTCCAGTCCCAGAAGGGAGAAAAGCTTGAAGTGTAAACATTTAAAGCTGAGATGAGCTTATACTTTGCAGCAGCACAGGGTTTAGAAAACAATATCAAACTCTGGCAACAGATCTGTTTGCCTTTGAAAACAGGATTGAATCTTTTGAAATGCTGAAGGATAACAACATGGTAAATCACTGCCTGTAGGCAGTGACTTTATTGTCCTGTGAAGCAGAAGATGGTGTGGCTGTGCATCCTTACAGTGGGCTGTGATGGATGGGGGCTCTGGTGAAATTAAAGCAAAGGATAGTTTGATGTCTGAGCTCTGAGTGCTGAGATGAGCACTTCACAATAACTTTCACATTAGCTGAAGGGAGTGCAATAGACCTCAGCACTGCACTCAGTGATGCTTTTCACCAGAACCTTCAATTCCACCCCATGAACTACTTTGGCTTCTGATTAGAAATTTAGTTTTTACTCAGACATAGTACAACCAGTTCCTGCAAGTCTTATTGAAATATTTGTTTATAGGAATTGCTCCACAGTAAAGTCAGAATGTCCGTGAAAGCCCCAGCCACAATGAGGTGTTCTGTTTCATAAGAAGTCCCTTTAAATTTCATTTTTGCTACAAACAAAAATTGAAAATATAAAGGTTTATAAATGAACAATAAATAGAATAGAAAGGCACATAAATGTAGTAACTGACCAATATGTATCTGTGTAAATTTATGATGATATACTCTTGTCACAGCCAAAAACACACAGGTATTTTATCCTGTAAACCTCAGGTGATCACTTGAGAAAAGCAGTGTTAACATTCAGAGGAACTCCTGCTTTGGTGATGGATACTCACTGAGAATTCAGGACATCCAGAAAGAGGTTGATGAACTAACCCAGCTTAAAAACAGCAGCTCTGGTTTATTGACTAGTTCTGTGTATGAAGCCTCCCAACAACCAGGTTGGCTGCAAGTCCTACCAAGGCAGCCAGACTTACTGACCCTACCTGGAGTTCCCATGAGTTAATATAATTTCTTTAAGAAAATCCAGACTGCCAGTCTTTTCTACTCCCATATGAGTACCTGGGTACTGCTTCCACCTAGCTACAGATATGATGTTCCTCTGAAAAAACACTCAGAAAACCAATCTGTTGAAGCTGAAGGAAAACTTCACCATCTTCCTGCTAGCAAACACCTGCTACTGGTCACCTCACAAGGCTTAGAGTAATTCCTTGGTGTAAAGTTCAGCTTCATAATTAAAGAAAGAAATGTATTTTCATCATTCTAAAGCTCTGGAATTTAGCATGATAAACTAATATTCTTTTCTGGCAAGTATTTTTTAATTTTTAATCATATAGCAAAACAGTATTTTGTTTCAACAATAGGAAGGCTAAATCTAACAAGCTTTTGTTCTAAAAGTGAGTCACTGTCTTATTATTCTGGTTCTGGTTCCAAGGCCTGAGGACAAAAATATGCCCTTCATTCACTATTGACATCCCAATACTCTTCCCAGAAGTATAAAAACAGAGAAAAGATTTATTTTCTTTGCCAACCTACTTTGCAAAAAAGTAATGACTTTACTATGACCCACTTTTTTTATTTCCCTCTGAGGCCATAAGAGGGAGAGGAAGGATGAGTACACTGCTTAAAGTGTTGGCCATGCAGTCTAGAGTGGGTTCCAGCATCACTTGAATGCCTAGACATGGCATCAGTGTGCAGGTAAGGGTGTGAAAGAAAGATTTCCTCCAGCAATACCACTCTGGGTGCTGCTGTTGGACTCAGGACATTTTGCATGTCTGGAAAAGAGCAAACCAAACAGAAATGATGGCACCTTGTATAAAGTGCTCTTGGCTTAAATTCTATCACAGCATAATGGCCTGAAAGGAAAAGACAGCCTTCATTTTTAATCATAGAGCAGTCTCTTTTTCATTTACCAGGTTTCCATTTTAACTATTTTCTATCCACTGTTTATTGCTGGGCAATTGTTCTCTGGGGCTTACAGGTAAGAAGGGTTTGGTTTCCCACGTGGCTCCATAGTGGTGTTGATAACTCATCCTGTGGAACCACTATGGGCAATACAAAGAATATTCAAGAAAAGCTTTGCTTTCCTTGTGTTTCTGAGTAAAATCCAACTATATGCCAGGAAACACAATGGTGACAAATGATATTTTGGAAAATAATTTGTAGTGATGCTAGAGAATATCACTTTGAAAGAAAAAAGTTGAAAGTCTGAAGAACTGTCATTACCCAGCTGCCTATTCAGGCATCTCCAGCATCACAGCTTCTCCATGAAAAGCTATTTGAGAGTTTTTTTAAGAAAGTGAGAATATCTGCAAAATACTGTGCTGTAGAGCATATGAAAAGATTCAGAGGACCATTCATTTGCTGCACAGTTAGAATGAGCAAGCAAGCAAATTACTTTTAATCAAAACCACACTAAAATATCCTATAACAAAAGGCTGGGGGAAAAAAAGGTAATCTAAGTGCAGACAGAGAGATCCTACACTAAAAGATTGGTGTCTGGACTTTTACTGATCTTTACCTTTTCATCTTTGTTTTGGAGATAGGAAAGCATTCATTTGATTTGAAAAGCAATTTAAAAGGGCTTTATTTGCCAATATGTTTTGCTAGAAATGTATGTCTCTGAGTGGTGACAAATTTTTCAAGTTCTAATAGCCCTGTTTATCTAAAAGCAGACATTGAATTCAGAGTTGCAGGCCAGACAGTGCAGACTTAATAACGTTTGCTTGCCAGCAATCTACCTTTTGTACTTAGGAGGCTGATTTAATTGGAGGGGTCAGCATGCAAGGCTACAAGACTAATGGGACTCAAAAACACAGTGCTATGTCTAGGCTTCATCGGGGGGAGCAGAATTTGTTCCTCACATTTTTATTTTTAGTTTACAGAAAAGTTTATTTAAATTCCGGATTAATAAATCAAATAAAAGGACATTTTAATTGCTACTGAAATCTGCTCTATTTCACTGCAACATCTTTTGAATTTTGGAAGAATAAAATAGCAAAAAGCAAAAGCTCTAGCTGTAGTTCCTCGCTAGAAATTAGACGACTAACATATTTAGCAGTAGAATGAACAACTCACACAAGTCCACTCAGCACTTCCTGTTGAGTTTATCCTCTCCCCACAGTTCAGGACACAGAGTCCCTCCTCGGTCTACCTCAGTCTAACCATCTAACTCAATAGGCTTCAGTGTTTGTGCCAAGGTGTAAGTAGCAAGTTCTTCCAGCCCTACGCAATTCATTACAGCAAAAAGGGTTTCCCTTATTTCTCCCTTTATTTCACTAATCAAACCTTAAGAGTTCTCTGCACGTTCTAATAGGACATGGAGGAGAGCCATCAAGGTTTCAGCTGCTGAACATCTTCTCTGATTTTTAAAACTGTGTGTGAAAGCTAAGAAGATAAATAAAAGTTGTAGTAAGAAAATGGGGTCTTGTGGTTCTCACACAAGAAATAACAAAAGTTTAAAATAATCTTTTCATTACAATTCCAGTAGGGCAACAAAATTAATGTAGACTTGAAAGAAGGATTCAATACTGTCATCTTCAGAATTTGCAACCACTGCAGCTAAAAGGGGGAAACTACAGATATTCATGTGGCTATTTCTTAATCCTGTGGAAATTGTGAAATTCAGTCTTGGCAGATCTCATAATTTTTAGTTTTTAATTTCTTAATTTAAAACAAACCATTAAAAGCCCAAATAAAGATGTCGGTAACTTGCCTCTCTTTGTATAATATCTTGAAATACCTTCTTTTCATTTAGAGTGAAAATATGTTATTTATAACATGATTTTATTGAAAATGTTCATTTGCCAGAAATTAATTTACCTAATTTAGCGAGTAATTTATAACCCCATTCTAACATTTTACAGTTTATCTTGTCTTAGGAAGAAATTAGCCATTAGGCAAAATAATGAGTCATTATTTTACTTTCTTTTACATGAAAACTGAGAACAAAAGATGGTAAATTGCTGATCACCATGGATACCTGCTCCTTTCATAATATAGGTACTTTAATGATACTCACTTGGAGGAAAAACTGTAAATTTTCTGATAAGATATTGTTCTTTGGGGGAAAAAGAAGCAAAACTTTAACATCTCCTTAAGCCTGAAGGAACCAAGAATAAATTAGTTTACACAACTAAGTGGAAAAACTCTGATATGTATGGGGTGAGTGGGTAGAGTTTCAAGGTTTTTCAATCATTTGACCTTTTTTTAGATTAAAAATTCCCATTTGCCAAAATTGTCATTACTATTAGTTTGCAGGCATTTACTAAAAATACACATTGTTGCAGTGTGATTTGCAATATGTCAGCATAAACCAGGTGACTTCCTAGTACAGGCCTGTGACATTAAGAGGGAATCTGATTACACCCCAGTGACACCTCTCTGTTCCAGATAACACAGTGGCTCTGTATTTGAAGCTGCTGTACCTAAAGTAAGTGAGAAAACAAGTCTGAAACATTGCTGTCAACAGAACCTTAGATTCTATACAATCAATGTTTCTCTTTTTCTGGTATCTGAACAACTTGACTTGTGAGGTCTTTGCACTCACAGGAGCAGGAATTTTTGCTCTTTGTTAATGCCAACTGCTTTTTTTTTTTTCTTTTTGGAGGGTAGCCTAAGGATCTAGACTACCAGGATGTCATTCCCTGAGTTGAAGCAAATATCTTTCAGAAGGATTTGGACCTCTGGCAAATATGTTAATGTTACATTTCACTGCTTTTTAGTAGCCACCCCATATGCTTACAAGCTGACCCCTCTGCAAAGATTATTCCGTGCTTGTCAAAAACTAACTTTAAAATTTGTGAATCCATTTCTTCATCCCTGTACTCACTGCTGGCTCTATCCAATTAACATGCTAAGTGCTGCCCCTTTTGGGTGAAGTCAGTCTGGATATTCTAGAAACAGAAACACTTCCAGTGAAGAGTTCCAGATTTTCCTAGGCTATCATATTTTATAATAAAAATGTGGTTTTATATTAAAATAGTTGGACATGAGAGATGGCAAATTTTTCAGCAGGAAAAACAATTCCAAAAGAAAAAAGCAAACCCAGCCATGTCCCATCCAACAGTAAGTAGTTATGGACTACTTTGCTTCTTGCTAAACAATAATGTTGGTTTTAGCATTTGACAGTTTACTATGCAATCTTTACAGGACAAGAGGATTTTTTATGTCTAGTACAAACTATCCAACTGAAAAAGTCGAACCTGTTAGTGATGAGCAAACGGCATTATATTTGGGCATGATGAATGCCATGATTCCCTCCTTATTTTATTTATAAAAGGGAAAAAATAGATATATGAAAGATAGGGATAGGTACAACACACTGCAAAGTGAATTTTTAAATGTAGGTCTCATGCTGCCTTGGGCCAAGGACAAGTTTTGCAATGTGCTTTTACACACACTGACTTAGCTATCTGCAGGACTTTTGCTGTTTCCAATCCTGGAAATACAAAACCCAGCGTGCATGGCATGGATAACTGTGACATTCAAACAGATTTACACAGGCCACCTTATCTGCTTTACCAGCTGTATACAGTCTTTTGCATCCCAGTGCATTCCAAGGCAGGCAAGCTTCATTTCCAGCACATTTGGTGTAGAAATGAGACTATACTGGGCAGCATCTGTGCAAGGTGAATGAGATATAAACGGGGCAAAGTCTGAAATCCTCCTCTAATAAGTGGCACTCTGATACTCTGTATGTAAGACTAACCCTCTTCAAGACCGATTGGAACCCTTAAAGTCTCCATTATTGTTTATTTCCCTCTGTGGAAGACGAACATCAAGGAGCTTAAGTTAATATTAAACTTATTAATTAATAATTAATTAATATTAAGCATATTGAAATATTAGTTAATAAATCAGAGTGGAAGACAATAAAAAATCCACGGAAAATCAAATTGCAGAATAGTAAAAAGGGCTTGGTAATGTGGTAAACAAATGTCACTATCAATCACTTGACACGAGGGACGTTGCATCTGACTGTTCTCATCCTGGATTAATAGTGTACTGGAAGGCAACTCTGGAAACGCTCCCAAGGTGATAAGGATGGACAATGACAGAGTGCCCATAGTCACTGCACTGAGGGACAATGGATGAAAAAAGCTGGTTAAAGAATGCATCCCACTGATTTCCTTTTGTCTCAACCCTAATATGTTACACTGAGATTCAGTGGGCATATGAAGCGTGAAGTTCACTGGAGATTTTTACAGGTGTATAGAATGTTTGTCCCCATAATAAAGTTCTTGAGCTTTGTTTCTTAAGGCTTTGTTTTGAACGGTGCAAAAAGAAATGTTTTCAAATATTTTTGACTTCCTTGTGATTTCAAAATATGAAGCAAATTCCTAAACACGATATTTTAAAAAGAGTTTCACCTTTGAAGATGCCAAGGTTTTTGGTTTGATTTGCTTAAGAAATGAAAATCAATACCTTCAGAACTAGTAAGAAATGTCTAATTAGTCTGCACAAAGGCTAGCTTCAGAAGAGATATCATTTTGTTAATGAAGCTAAAGGGGTCTGATGTCTTCCTTCACAATTTTACTGACAGGAGCTGGCATGGTACAGTGCATGCTAGTTTCCTGATGTAGAAATGTTTACACATCTGTACAGTTCTTCAGGATTCCCATATTTCCTGAAATCTCATGGATTTTCTAGTCCAAATTAGATGTGCTCACCACTTAGTGCAATTAGGGTCTTTTATTATTACTACTATTATTACTATTATTATTATTATTATCATTATTATTATTATTATAATTAACCTTAGTAAATGGTATTGTTTAAGAGAAACAAGAAGTGCATCCTGGGGCTTTCCAGCACTGCAGTCCATTCCCCTGTCCCCAAGTATTAAATGGTACTGATGAAAGTGGAGGTTCACAGCACTTATCTTGTTCCTAGCTGCCTCATTTTTTCCCCCCTCTAAGCACTAAAAGCTATGACTTGCAGAATGCAGAAATTGACATGCAAGAAAAACTGATTTGGGATAAGCAGTGTGTAATAGTTTTGTCTGCAGAAGGAAAATTAACTGTTATCTGGAATTAGTGTGATATCTGAAATAGACAGTCAGTGTACAGATGCACAATTTAATATTTCTACCAGCAGAACACTAAGCCAGAGAAATCACGGCTTTAACAGCTCCATCTCAAAAGACATCTTATTGTATTATAAACAAAGATCAATATATTTTTGTGGATTTATTTCTTAGGCACTGTCTTGCTACATTTCATAGCATTATTTGATCAAAATCATAAGACGAGAATGTCTAGGTTTAACCACCAGTCAATAATCCCACAAGTATTAAAGGCTACATCCTTTTTCCCCTTGCCTGAGGATAGTAAAAGTCTATTCTAGATTTTATTCCTAAAGATTGATAAGCATAAGAACGTGATCTTGAGAAAGGTAAGAAAAGATTTAGGGTAAGCTTTTTAAACAGCTTTGAACTATTGCAGTCTATTAGGATTAAGCTTCAAAAGGCATATTATTAATCATTTTATGTGAAGGCATACTGGGCAGTGCTCATTAATATTTTTTGAGCTGTTTATGGCTTTATTCTTATCAAATTTATTGCTATTGTTGTTGTTGTTATCGTTGCTATCATTATTGATAATTTATTATCAATAAGTCCTCTGGAAGAGTCTATGTTGGCCTTAAAGTCACCACCAGCCTATGTTGGAAACTGGTTTGGTTGACAGATTAAACAAATCATGAATTTTGCCAGTTGCTGAAGCTCAGGGAAAATTCTTTTACTTGCTCATCTGCGCCTCATTGAAGTCACAGACATAAGTAATTCTTTGTTATTAAACTAAGTTAAAGCATGATTTTTTTCTCCCTACCTTCACATACTCCAAAGAAGCTACAATTTAAGATGTGATGGATACACTCAGGCAACAAAAATGATTATTCACTGGTTCTCATTCTGCAGCTGGCAAATGTGAACATATGAAATGTGTGGTTGCTGATAATGGTACTAATGGAACAGATGTCTTTTCATGTTGAATCTGCTAAAAAGTAAAAAAAATGCACGATTTTTTCATCTGCTTCTGTGTGATATATTTGATGCCCCAGTGGACATGTTAAGTAGAAATACTTTTTGAAGATTCCTTGAGAACTGGCATCCTGACCATGGAAAGAAGCCATAATCTTGGAATGGAGAAAACTCTTGGCATTTACCACCTTAGCCTAATTTCCCCCTTCTAAGACCTAATTTATTCTGAAACCAAATCCCCAGCTTCAGCTAAACTGAGCACATTCCCCATTTTCCCTCCATGCCTTAACCCAGGTCCTCTGCCATCTTCCTTCACTTCCTGGAGCTGACAGGATACCAGCTGATGAGTAGCTCTGTGGGACAGGCACTTGGTTATCAGCACCTGTGAGAAGGCAGGAGCCCTGTCTGCACTGCTGAATTGGGCAGAACACCCCTGAGGTATCAGAGCACTGACACTCCCTGTGTTGGGCACCAGCCAGGCCAACACAGCAACCCTTCTGGGCAGGGTACTGCTTCCATTTCTCCAAAGCTACACAGAAACAAAGGGCTTTGTGAATTTTCATACCAAATTCCATCAGAACTGAGAGCTGAGCGTGCCTGTGAATCTCTGGCTCATTGGAAATGTAGCTGAAAAGTGGCAGAAATAAAGTAATGATTTTTTGAATATTTATGAAGACATACTATATCCTTTCACTTGTGCTGAGACAAATCTCAGAAGTCTGTAGGGTTCTCTTATGCTCCTGGTGTGGTTCCAAAGACTGTAAGTACATCCTACTGGTTAGAATTAGCAGCCAGAGAAAATGAGAAGTTTCTTTTGGCAATGTTGCAGTCTAAGTTTTAGAAATTAAGTAAAAACTTGAGACTCAGTAACACAGAATACATGAAAACACATGAAAAAAAGGAAGTGCTAAAATAAGAATCAGAAAGGAAGATAAGCAGATTTCCAGGTCTGACAGAGTGAAGGGAGCATTTCCAAGGAGCCTCAGATTCACAGAAAAGTTCAGCTTACTGTTCCCACAGACTTTTGATCTAAGTTTCAGGTTAAGCAGCAGGTTAAGACGGTGAGACCAAGAACAGCCATGGACATGTCAGAGAGAAGGACCTGGAATCCGTTCAGGACTGCTTCCTGCTTAGTCATGTTCCTCCCTGGCCTATTTCCC
Source organism: Drymodes brunneopygia (assembly GCA_013400955.1). Classification (NCBI taxonomy): domain Eukaryota; kingdom Metazoa; phylum Chordata; class Aves; order Passeriformes; family Petroicidae; genus Drymodes; species Drymodes brunneopygia. The sequence goes on from VZTZ01035628.1 coordinate 123,544, forward strand.
CATCTCCCACTCTGAGACACTCTGGCTCCTCTTCTGCCTTCAACTTGCTTCATTTGCAACAAAAAAAGGCACAAACAGATGCTTTTGGCATGAGAATCCTTGCAGACCACCTCTTCCACAGTCCCGACTGCTTCCCACACTGTAACCAGCCTGGGTCTTCAGAGTTCAAGCTGCTACCATTAACTACTTCCTATACAGTTTTCAAGCTGTTTTTAAGCTGTTCACACAAGCATTCTCAAGTAACCTAAAAAAACTTCTGCTGTTGCAGTTGATTAAACGATGCACCATTGAGGACATCTAGAGTAATATAATTATGCTGCTCATTATGGAAAAAGGAAAGTTGATGTTAACTTCTTTACAATTCTAAAACCTGATGTGGACATAATCCAGGCACACAAGAATCCCACTTCCTGTGAGCAAAATAAATGACCGATCAGCATTTGCAAGGAAAAAGTTCTGCTGGCAAAGAGACAGAACTGTCAGATTTCTCACTTGGGTTCATTGCTGGCAGGCTTTGACTCTAGGCCTGTGGCTCCACATGCATGCACACACGTAAATTAAACAACTCCCAGGAAAAACAGTAATCTCACCAAAATTAATAATCCCTTTTAGAAGGTGAAATAGTTCCAACAATAACATTTTTTTTTCAATCTGAAGTTTCCCTGATGTGATGCCTCATTATGAATTTTCCCTGATGTGTTGTCCACTTGGGCCAGCCACTTTTCCAAAGCAATTCCCTGGCTGCTCAGGAGAGACCAAGGACCATTCTAAGTGGGCAGCATCCCTCAAACCAGTGATTTGGAGACAGGATTTATCACTAAGGATGCTCACTGTTCATTCCCACTGGCCTCAATGTCTGAAAAGTAATAAATAACTCCATGTTATCCTCCATGAGGACAACTTCATTGTCCTCATGCAGACACAAAAATTGCACACTGCATATTTCAAATTAGTTTTGCTTGCATGCCAATTACTACATTTTGCAATTTAAAGTTTTATATTGTAGTACTTCGGGGAAAAAAAAAGAGTATTCAGTACCTGAGTATTCAATATGAGGCAGAAATAGCTGAATGCTGGGTTCTACTGCATGTCAAAATAGTTAATGATGTACCCATTTTTCACAGTCTTGGCCACAAGCCTGACTTTTTTGCCTCTTTATACTGACTGGCAACATTATGGGTCCAAGGGACAGATTTAAATCAATTCTCTTCTTGCTAGCCTGATACATTCTTTCCAGAAGAATTCCTGGCTGCCTGGTGCTATCCAGATTGAGATGAGGATGTCATGAATTTCTCTTTTTTTTAACTAAGAAAGAAAGGAGAAAACAAACTATTTTGGGAACCTCCATCTGTCTTAGTGCTACCATGATTAGAGATGGAAGTGCTTGAACTGTCTCATTCCTCGTCTTATAAAAAGAGTTGTCAGCAGAAAGGGCATCATACAGGTTGAACATACTCCTGTTTCTGTATCAAGAGGTTGACTGGAGCACTGAGGCAAGTCCTCCTCTTCAAGCTGTCAGTGAGAAATGTTAACAGTCCAAATCTACTCCTCTGCTCTCTACATTATTTTACCTTTCACAATCAACTTCAAGCCTCTTCACTCTACCTTGAAAATTAGTGAGCTTTATTTACACATTAAAGCAAATGACATAAGAAGAAACACAACTTAATTTTAAAAAATTCATGACAGAATTATAGAATGGTTTCTATTGGAAGGGACCTTAAAGATCATCTAGTTCCAACCCCCTTGTCACAGGCAGGGACACCTTCCATGTTGTTCAAATGATGGGACAGATAATGTCCCAGGACAGAGGGGATAGAATGATTCCCAGGCTAGGGCAGTCCAGTAGGCAATTTAGGTATTTTAGTCCATCAGTTTTCTTGATAAAAGGCTACAAGAGCTCTTTGTCTTCTGTCCCTACACTGTATTGCCAGGCATTGCTTTAGAAGTACGCAAGTTTGTTCTTCATGCTTTGTGATGATTTGAATTGCATGAGCTTTCTTTCAATGTTCCTCATTCTGGGGAAGCTTTTCATAGCCTGAATGTGGTGATAAACACATCATGGCTAAGGGGGATGAAAGCTAAGCAGCAGCCCCAAGACCAGAGTTGGCTTTGCCCCAGCACAGTTGACTGTCTTTGCCTCTGCAAAGGGAACAAAACAAGTCACAAAGTGCCAGATGTTGGTGGTTCACAGGCTAAAAAAACACTTGGAAACATTTTATTTGAACGCTTAACTAAAGGGAGAGCAGTGGGATGGAAAAGGTATGAAGGAAAACCTGACTCTGAGACAGATAATTTGGCCTGATAAATATGATAAAGAAAGAAACCCACACCATGTCGTTTCATCATTATATCCAATAATCAGTATTTGCTACATTGCCCAACTCCCTGATTTTTATTTCAACAAGCTTTTCTACAGTAGGAAGCTTTTCTTCACCTTCAGCCCCAAGCAGTCCCACTGATTTTTTGTCTCCTTTTTATGTGTATATTTAAAAGATATTATTATTTATTTGTGCTATTTCTTATATAAATGTCTGCAATGACAAAATTGTTCTGCTACAAAGTTTCTTATTGAGATATGAAGTACTATTGTCTTCCTACTCCTATCTCATGTTTAATGCAAGTCAATGGTTGAGAGCAAAGTCTCGCCAACAGTTCTGCTTAGTGTGCAGTCAGACACCACAGCTGCCAAAGGCCTAATTTAGGTGTTTTGCCTTTAAAGATGGTGCAGCTCAGTGGGAAACTGTGGGAAATTTCACTCACCTGAAAACCAAAAGATAAAGCAACTGCCATGGCTGCCGAGCTGACAGGTACAAAAGAGAGAAGCTTGCAGACCTGCCAGGCTGGCGTTTGTGCTACAGGCACAAATGGGAACCTTGAGATAACACACCACTTCCTAGGACTGTATGGACATCTGTGCAATCTGCCCTATATAAAGAGAAACACACTCTTTAGGCACTTATGGGTAGTTTCTAGACAGTTTGAATGAAGGGCTTTCCTCATAGGCAGCTGTGTATTTGTCTCACAGGAAATTGTCATGTAAATGTCCTGCTTGGAACAGCAAACAAACCCAGAGAGTGGGTGTAAGCTGGCACCTACTGGACTGCTTGGGGAGTCATCAAGAAAACAGACATTAAATGCAGCAAGTACAGAAACATGGGGCTTACAAAGGTGATAAACCTAATTACACAATTAGGACAATTTTAGTAATTGCAGCCAAATTAGTTCTTTGCTCCATAACATGTCAGGGTTTAGGAACAGTATTTCCCAGTTTAGTACTTCCACTAAAAAGGAAGACATTAGCCACTCCCCTCCTTCCTCTGGTTTCATATTTGCATTTAACACACATGTATCCTTTTGAAATAGCAAAATTCTAGTTATCTTTTCTAGCAAGATTTACATATATATACATATGGATTTTTTTCCCATTCCAGTCCAAACAGCTTTGTTTCTTATTTGAGAAAATTTGTTATAGTTGTATAAATAAAATTAAATTCCAAACATTGTGAAGGTTACACTGAATGTATTCTTCGATGCCTTGTCTTTGTAAGGGTGTTCTTGAACCTGAGGTTTCTGCCACATTTTCTTACTCCTTTTTATGACATATTAACTTAGAACAATCTTTGTAGTAGTTACACCCATATATACAAGGATGTCCCATCCTCTGTGTTTGATCATCATTATAAGATTGACAGCTGGAGATTTTATTGCCTTTTATCCCCACTTTTACATATTGCTTTTAAAAAGATTTATCCAAAACACACCACACTGGTTTCATTAATATGATGTACTGACTTTGTTGGCTCTTGTGCCTTATTAGACACTCAGTTAATACAGACATGCTTGGAATAAAGGCCAGTATAAAAATCAAGAAGATGTATGTGAAAATCTAGGCTGAAGACACTAGCTATGAATAATATTAGACAAATCAAAGTGCATGCTATGGAAATTTAAATAGCATGTTGACAAAGAAGATCTGGCATGCTATCAATTATTGAACTACACTTCAGCAATTGCTGATGAATCTTTACAAAGTTTATCACCTTTTTGGAGTAAATTTACCAGATAGCTTCCACATTCCAGTCACAAAATTCTTCTTAGGAGAATTACAAATTTTAAGTGACAGTTGCATACTAATTCAGTTCTATAATCTGAGAGTTTTAAAAGTGAGCTAAGAAAACAAGCAGCAGATGAGAAACAGTTTAAGAATGTGAGCTTGCATGCAATGACAAATCTGACAGAAGGAAAAAGCAAAATAATTTGACTGTGTTTCCATCACGTAGAAGGAAGAGTGATGCATCATGATAGACTAGGTATATAAGAAGAAACCTCATAGTGCCCAGCAATGTTCTTTAAATGTCAGAGAACTTACTCAATTAATTCACTGTGTCTTTAAAACTGTAAGAGTTAGGATTGGCTATGATATCTCACTATATCTAAGCTAAACATTTGAACCAGTTTTTTGGAGCTTGCACAGAAGATCTTAAATATCTTACGATTTTGTTGTGTTTTTTATTAAAGACCTGCCTTGGAGAAAAATAATTCCGTAAGTTAGCCACTTCAATAGGGAAGATAAAAAGCAAATGTTTCTATTTCAACATTTGCAGGCTGAAGAGCACTCAAGTCTTTCAGAAATTTTGATCAAGTTTGGACAGCTGCATTTTGTATTGCAGTTACTTCTGTTCTGTTGCTAGTTTTTTGTCTTGCAAGTGGATTCCTTTTCCCTAATAATTTAAATGTCCTTCCAAATCTCTTGTTAGTATAACAAAGACAATGAGGAATTTATGGAACTAATTCCCAATACAGCAAGCAAAGAGTCTAATATAAGCCCATAAAAACATTTGTAAGAACCTATTGAAATTAATGGATTTAAAAGAATTGGTAAATTCATCAGACTGATGAGGCCGGACAGACTCTTTCACAAATGGAAAACAAAGACCAAGACATGTGACGAATACATTGAAACTCAGTTAATTTTTTATTACCAACAACCCCAAACCCTGAACACAATAAAAATACACACATAGATTTTGTTGTTGGAATTTTTTATTTATTATTATTCACCTACTGCTTTTGCTTCTTTTCAATTACCCTTGTTATACTTTACTCATATTGTACTAATTAACTGCACATATGCATATACATATATATACACACACTTTGGTTTAGAATAAGCTGTTTCATTTTCTTTTGCTTTAAAAAAAAAGCTCACTGGTACTAATCATCTTTCCAAAAAGCTTAGAATTGATTTCTAAGGCCTGCATGGGTTTCAGCTGCCCTTCCAACATGCTGAGGTCTAACACTTATTCACACTGATGCAGTGCCAGAACTCAGCTGCTCCCACAGGCTGCAGCTGTGGGGAACACAGGGCAGAGAGATTATATCACTCTGTGGGACACAAGCTCATCTTATTGGGGTGATTTTGATTTGAAACCAGTAAGATGTGATAGACACAGGTTGATTTCGTGCTGAGTATTGCAGTGCAGAAGACACCAGGCACATGTCCTCCCATAACAACTTCCCAATGCTCCAGTCCTACCTCACAGGACTCTTTATTTCTCCATATACTGAGTTTGCAGAAGCCTGCCAACCCTGAGTAAGTCAAAACAATCTGAAGTTTTGCCACAGGCCTTGTTTACTGATGTGAAACTTTGCTTTGATGCTATCACAAACAAAGGACAGATGATAGATACCAAAGAGCCTAATAGAAGACACCATAACAAAAAACCAACAAAACTATGGACAGAATGGAAATTACTACTCCTCTGATCTCAAACAGATATGGCAAAAGGAAAGACAGTAAGAGCTGTGTTTGTCAGCTCTAGAAAAAAGGAATTGCAGTGTTCACAGAAGAAAAAGTTCAGCATAGGGGACAGAAAATATTCTGTTCTCAGCTTCCATTTGAGGCTGGAAAATAACCAAAGGGTTTGCAATCATAACAAAAGGTCAGGGTTTGAAGAATGCATTTTATAGAGAAAATTATCTGGAAAGGCTGTGGTTCTGCCATCACTGGATGTTTTTTGAAGGAATTCAAGATTGAAAATGCAAGATTGAAAAGATCGAAAGAATTTGTGATGATTGGTATAGAGAAGTCTGATCTTGATGTCACCTGGCAAGTTTAGTCCTTTACACCTCATAAATAGATCTATTAATCCAACATCTTTGCTCTCTCAAGGACAGGAGTCACAGAAGGAGCCTCTCCTTTAAATGTTTCTTAAGTCCTCCACATCTGCACATTGTGTTGGCAAATAAGTTGGTGACAAAGGTAGAAAATGAGTGCATTGCAGAAGCTGTACCCTAGCTCCACTGCTGAGCTATTTTCTGTATTGATTGATGAGGCACTCCTGCAAACAGAATTATGTGGTGCTTTTTTACCCACTTGAGATGATGGAAGTTCTTCCAACCTGACCCAGTTCACCTCTAAAATGGATCTCTCTCACATGGATTTAGCCCACAGCAGGAAAGCATATGTTCTCAAATTCAGATATGGGTCAATTGAATAGAGAAGGTACAAGACTTGTAGGCTCATTATGACGAAATCTCAGCTCTCAGTGGCAATTCATGAAGTAATTTTCTCCTTTGTTGCTCATCTAGGTCACCAGATAATGATACTGAAATATAGCGAAGAACCAATTATGATTTAAACTGCTCAAAGAAAATGACATGACTTCTTCTAACCTGGACAACATGAACTGCTTAAAGTATTCAGAAGAAAACATTTCCATGTGCACAGATAAAGATTACAAATCTGTATCTTCTCATAGGCTTTGAACATGCCTGATGACCAGCTGGTACAACTGTTTGTCAGCAGACACAGCTCTACCAGAGGTAGTGGAGTCATGCTTCATTGGCCAAGAGCTGGATTTGGCCTACAGTTTTTAATGGCTCCTAGAGAAGCTGCTGTGATTGTCAGTCTAAACTTTCCAATTCTGATGATCTCACCTTGTGGAAGTTATCAGGTTATTCCTAATGCTTCTCATTTCTCTTTGCTTTCAGCTGAAATGAAGATGCACCTGCTGAGACACTGAGATACCTGCTGTGGCTTGACATACCCACACAAAAACAAAATTTCTAAGTTTATAGCAGCGAGCTATAAACTTATAAAGCCCTTTGTCTGCCTTTCTGAGAAACTGATGTTATAAAAGGGGAAGATATTTACTTTGAGGGCTGTGAATGAGACCTGGTATCTTTTGATGCCTTCAAACACTACACCAATATCAGCAATGAACCCCTGGTAGTAGAGACAAGTTGTTTATAGGTGTGCTGTTCAGACAGCCACAATTCCCTCAGTAATGACAACAGTTCACATAAAAGCATCAGAGGTTTACTAGGCCCAAAATCTATTTCTTCAGCTACCAGGAGAGAGGAAAAATACAGATTCCTTCTGGTCAGATTTCTATTGGAATTGCATTTTTAACCCTGCACAGTCAAAAAACCAAGACATTCACTCCATGGAATGAAGTTATAGTTAAAGTTAGGGGGTCTTTTTCTGGGGAGAAGAAGATTCCCTCTTCAGTCTATGATAAACTGGGTACAAACACCATGGCAAAAACACTGTGATAAATTTTTTGCACGTATTTAGGTGAGGTCACCTCCAGAGCTTGCATGTAAGCAAGGAAATGCCTACAAAGCAGCAGTATGGAAGAATTCCCCAAGAACCTTCTAGAAACTCAGCATGGTGGGGCACCTCTGTTATACTACTCATGCAGTATGGTGAATAAGCATGTTGAGTTTCCAAAGCTATGCTCACTTTAAGACAACTGTGCCTAAGAGTTTAAGTCACACAACCTGACTCAAGTGCTAGCTTCTAATAAACTCCATAGCAAAGGTGATATTTTCATTACTTGGATTGTGAAACTATAGGCAATAAAAGGAAGCAGAACTCCATGATGAGCCTGCAGCATAGTATTTATGTAATTCTCATGGGAGCACACAAGTGTGTGAACACCTTTTCTTCTCAAATATTTCTGTAAAGGAATTCAAGAATCACAGGGCAGAGGGTGTACTCTGTATGGTGAAGTATCATTTGCTATACAGTGTACCTAGTAATATGAAATAAAATAAGAGAGCTACAAAAAATCAAAGTCACAATGAAGCAAAGGTACTTTCCTTGTCCTTTTTCATGTATTTCAATTAATTATAATTTATTTAATGTCATATACTGCTGATCTAGATAATTATGCATCAGAATACAGGAGAATTAGAGCCAGTCTGTGTTTATCTCTTTCCCTGGTATTAGCTTACAGATAATAAAGTTATGCCGAAAGTTTTCCAAAAGATGCGTGTATTACATTATTAGAAATTTATTAGTAATTATTGATAATATGTGTGGTCAGTACTGATTGTAGCATCAAAAAAGAAACCAACAAAAAAAAGGAAAACTTGTTTACACTTCTGATTATAGAGATTCAAAAGTTTTGTCAAAGGTACTACAAGCCCATAGAATTCTACCACATAAAAGGCAACAAAAATGAAACTAAAGTTGGACAGATTTTATATCATGTCCCTTTTGAAAAAAAAACAACAAAACCCTGATAATCAGGAGCTCTGAATTACCCTCTTAAAAAAGATTTTCTTCCCAGGGTTATGTTCCAGTTTATCGCTGGCACAGCATGAAGGAGTCAAAGTGTGAGGCAGAGGCATAGGGACTACTGTTCTTCTGTCCATCCTCTGAATTCCACATCCCATGAAAAATGCCTTTTCCTGGCAAGCTCCCAGAATCACAGATTAGTTTGGGCCAGAAGGGAACTTTAAAGGCCGTCTAGTCCAACCCCCCGCAATAAGCAGGGGCATCTTCAACTCGATCATGTTGCTCGGAGCCTGATGTACTGCATCACTCAGCCCACGCCCCGCGCCGGGACAGTCCCGGGGCCAGGCAGGCGCTGAAATACCGAGCTCTCAGACCCAGCACGACCAGCAGATGCCACCTACAGCTGGGATCTTTCTCCCCATTGCTGCACTGCCAGACCGCGGGAAGAGATGTGATTTCAGGTAATCGCACAAATCTTTTTGCAGTGCTCCAACTTCCGACTTTTAAACCATCCTCTCTGCTGTTCGCGTTACCTGTCTCGCTGCCCAGATAGAGACGGACACGGCTGTAGCTCTCAGGATCGAGCAAAGAAGAGGCACCGGCACATCCCTCCTGCACGGACCCAGCCCCGCATCCCGCCGCTCCGGGAGCCTCACCGCCGCAGCCGGGCTGGAAGAGGTCAGTGCATCCTTGCTCCCCCTTCACAGCGCTCTGTCCAGCCGGGAAGGGGGGGTGCGTTTTCTTTTTGGGGAGCATACCGAGGACACCGGCTCCCTCTGAGGGCATGACCCCCCCGGTCAGCGCACTCCTGACCCAGAGGCGCAGCCGAGAGCCGGCGAAGGCGACCGGGTCGGATCTCCGGGCTCCCAGGCGTGCGCTGTCACCCTGGGATGGTTGGACACTCCGGGGGAGCCCGAGGCTGAGCGCTGTCCCTGCACGGTGCTCCCACGACGAGGGAGGAGGGAAGGGGCAGCCGCTGGGACACCCGGCTACTGGCTAAGCCCTTGGTTATCTTCCTTTGCTCCCATCAGGGTGACAATGGGCAGCAGATGTGAGATTTTGGTGGTTGGACGTGCCAGAGGAGACAGCCTTATCAAATGCAGAGGTCTCACCTATTTCTCCCCACTTCCAGGTCATCCTCACCACCACTGAGCCCAGCCATCCTCTCCTGTAGCCATGGAGAGCTCCTCCCTCCCTGAAATCAATTCCTCATGTGCAGACCCCATCGGAAGAGGACACGAGGGTCTGAATATGTCCACTCCTCCACTTAGCCCCAGGTACTACATCACAGTGCCCATCATCTACTCAGTCATCTGTGCCGTGGGACTGACAGGCAACACTGCTGTCATCTATGTCATCCTCAAAGCCCCAAAGATGAAAACAGTAACCAACATCTTCATCCTCAACTTGGCCATTGCTGATGAGCTCTTTACCTTGGTGCTGCCCATCAACATTGCTGACTACCTGCTCCTGCAGTGGCCCTTCGGGGAGTTCATGTGCAAGCTCATCATCTCCATAGACCAATACAACACCTTCTCCAGCATCTACTTCCTCACTGTCATGAGCATTGACCGCTACCTCGTTGTGGCGGCCACCACCAAGTCCAGGAAGGTGTCCTACCGCACCTACCGAGCAGCCAAGATTGTGAGCCTCTGCGTCTGGTCCCTTGTCACTGTCATCATCCTGCCCTTCACTGTCTTTGCTAAGATACACAAGGAGCAGGGGCGCTCGCAGTGTGTCTTCGTGTTCCCCCACCCTGAGAGTGTCTGGTGGAAAGGCAGTCGGATCTACACCCTTATTTTAGGCTTTGTCATCCCAGTGTCCACCATCTGCACCCTGTACACCACCATGCTGTGCAGACTGAGGCAAGTGCAGCTTAACTGCAATGCAAAAGCCCTGGACAAAGCCAAAAAAAAGGTGACACTGATGGTGGTTGTAATCCTGGCTGTGTGCCTGTTCTGCTGGACACCCTTTCACCTTAGCACAGTGGTGGCCCTCATCATGGACATCCCACAAACTCCACTCGTCATTGGGATTTCATATTTCATCACCTGCCTAAGCTATGCCAACAGCTGCTTCAACCCTTTCCTGTACGCCTTTCTGGATGACAGCTTCTGGAGGAGCTTTCGCAAACTGATGGATCGCAGAACCCCCTCATAAAGCCAGCCCAGCTTCTGTCCTGTCCTGCGTCCCTCCCACAGTCATCTCCTTTTCCTGGGTGATTCCAGCCCAGAGAGTGTTTTCTCTCTAGTTTCCTTGGGATAGCCCACAGGGCTTCAGGTTGTCTCACTGCCCAAGACACAGACTAGGGCCGGGTGGATTTTTCTCTGTTGTCCTGCATTCATTTCCTTAGCACTGCTTTCCTTGCCCTGTTTTTTCATTAGTTTTTTTTGTTTGTTTGTTTGTGGTTGTTTTTTTTTAATTCCTTCTCTCTAACATGCTTTCTGACCTGGGTTTGGAGCTCACAGAGCTGCCACAGGTCTCTTTTCCCTTTCTAAAAGCATTGCTTTGTGAACTCAAGCCACATGACTGTCTCAATTACCTGTGAAGCTCAATTATTTGTAAAGCTCAATAAAAGTGTGTTACCAAGTGTCTTGCTTAATGATTCCTCAGCCTCTTTCCTACCTACAGGACCTGCTTACCAAAGTCTTGCAAACTTTGCAACAACTCCAAAGGATAAGGAATAAACAAATGTATTGAGCTCATTTCATTTTACAGGGGACTAATATAAGGTAGCCAAAATCCATGATAACGTGTAAGAGAGATATCAGTCTGGATTTAAAGAAAAAAGAGCAAGCCCTCCCTA
>VZTZ01035628.1:135699-208533 GCA_013400955.1 Drymodes brunneopygia
GAGGGTCTGAATATGTCCACTCCTCCACTTAGCCCCAGGTACTACATCACAGTGCCCATCATCTACTCAGTCATCTGTGCCGTGGGACTGACAGGCAACACTGCTGTCATCTATGTTATCCTCAAAGCCCCAAAGATGAAAACAGTAACCAACATCTTCATCCTCAACTTGGCCATTGCTGATGAGCTCTTTACCTTGGTGCTGCCCATCAACATTGCTGACTACCTGCTCCTGCAGTGGCCCTTCGGGGAGTTCATGTGCAAGCTCATCATCTCCATAGACCAATACAACACCTTCTCCAGCATCTACTTCCTCACTGTCATGAGCATTGACCGCTACCTCATTGTGGCGGCCACCACCAAGTCCAGGAAGGTGTCCTACCGCACCTACCGAGCAGCCAAGATTGTGAGCCTCTGCGTCTGGTCCCTTGTCACTGTCATCATCTTGCCCTTCACTGTCTTTGCTAAGATACACAAGGAGCAGGGGCGCTCGCAGTGTGTCTTCGTGTTCCCCCACCCTGAGAGTGTCTGGTGGAAAGGCAGTCGGATCTACACCCTTATTTTAGGCTTTGTCATCCCAGTGTCCACCATCTGCACCCTGTACACCACCATGCTGTGCAGACTGAGGCAAGTGCAGCTTAACTGCAATGCAAAAGCCCTGGACAAAGCCAAAAAAAAGGTGACACTGATGGTGATTGTAATCCTGGCTGTGTGCCTGTTCTGCTGGACACCCTTTCACCTTAGCACAGTGGTGGCCCTCATCATGGACATCCCACAAACTCCACTCGTCATTGGGATTTCATATTTCATCACCTGCCTAAGCTATGCCAACAGCTGCTTCAACCCTTTCCTGTACGCCTTTCTGGATGACAGCTTCCGGAGGAGCTTTCGCAAACTGATGGATCGCAGAACCCCCTCATAAAGCCAGCCCAGCTTCTGTCCTGTCCTGCGTCCCTCCCACAGTCATCTCCTTTTCCTGGGTGATTCCAGCCCAGAGAGTGTTTTCTCTCCAGTTTCCTTGGGATAGCCCACAGGGCTTCAGGTTGTCTCACTGCCCAAGACACAGACTAGGGCCGGGTGGATTTTTCTCTGTTGTCCTGCATTCATTTCCTTAGCACTGCTTTCCTTGCCCTGTTTTTTCATTAGTTTTTTTTGTTTGTTTGTTTGTGGTTGTTTTTTTTTAATTCCTTCTCTCTAACATGCTTTCTGACCTGGGTTTGGAGCTCACAGAGCTGCCACAGGTCTCTTTTCCCTTTTTAAAAGCATTGCTTTGTGAACTCAAGCCACATGACTGTCTCAATTACCTGTGAAGCTCAATTATTTGTAAAGCTCAATAAAAGTGTGTTACCAAGTGTCTTGCTTAATGATTCCTCAGCCTCTTTCCTACCTACAGGACCTGCTTACCAAAATCTTGCAAACTTTGCAACAACTCCAAAGGATAAGGAATAAACAAATGTATTGAGCTCATTTCATTTTACAGGGGACTAATATAAGGTAGCCAAAATCCATGATAACGTGTAAGAGAGATATCAGTCTGGATTTAAAGAAAAAAGAGCAAGCCCTCCCTATTGAATAAAAGACACAGATGTGGATTGGGAGCCACTTGCTGCAGAAAATGGCTTAACAATGCACTTGGTCATTGTAGTTTGCAAAAATTGCAGCTTTTGTTTATATCAGAAATGGTGCCTACTTTATTATTTGTCATGTGTTCATGGGCTGTTGCACTCACAGATATTTAATTTGTGGTCCTACAGTGCAGAATCAGAGGGTATCTTCAGAACCAGTTACATTTTAAAGGTTTGAAAAGATCCTTCTGAAACATGGGGAATATCTTGACTTCTTCCCTTAGACATCACAAATAACTTGCAGTGGTTAAGCTACTTTTAAACTATGTCTCACATACTTCCACTTTTTGGTAAGATTTATTAATATTTCTCTTAAGAAGGTGAAGTGAAATAAAAGTAATTTTTTTTTTAAATACCCAAAAGATAGGCTAATTTTGCCTGAGGAGGAGAGAGAGGGTAAATGAAAGTTTCACTAGAATTCATAGGTCTAAATGCTGCATAAAGAGGTTTTTTCCTCCTGTCTCATCTCCTCTTTTAGCCCTCTAAGGAAAATTAAAAAATGTTGAGGACTGAGAAAATACTTGCAATCACTTAATATTTCTCATCTTAGTGGTCTTCACTGCACTTCCCTACAACAAATGCTAAACCAGTGTAACACAATTTTTGTTAGATATTTTCACCTCCTCTGAATACAGAGAGATAGGGAAATGTGGTCAAGGATTTGCCTTTCCACTTACACAGGAGGTCATGATGGCTTTCAGGAGCTGCATAAGGATTTGTATGGCACATGCTCAAGCTTGCAGGTTGCTCCTGAGAGACCTTGCACCAGGTCCTTTCCCACTGCTGCAGTTTAAAGTTCTGCCATAGGCATATGGAAAGTTTCTTTTGCTAAATCCTTCCACAGAAATTCCAAATAAAAGTTTTACTCACAGATTTTAGCAATTATGCATGCCTGATACTTTATAATAACATATAACTGGGTTGACAATTAAATCATTTCTCCCTATAAGACATTAACATTGTCTGAGACAGTTAGTGATAAGTTCAACACCCAGTCTAGCTGATATGGAAATGGAAGGACTCCTTTGGGGAATGACAGTATTGTTCTGTTTTGGTGGAGGGTGTATGATTTTACTTCCATGAGACACAGAACCTGGCTTTTGAAAGAGCAAGCCCAAAAGGTGTGGAGTACCCATTTCCACACCACATAGAAATAAATGTGCTTCCAGAACCAATGTCCTACACTTTATCTTTCTGCCCAAAACAAAAGGTAATTCTCTTTTCCCACCAGTTGCCTGGTGGTCAGTCACATGCCACGGAGAGAGATTTTAGTCTGTATGGATCAAGCAGCAAAATCTCTCTTTGTTTAGGCTGCTTCTACACACACCACCTCTCTTGTGCTGTTTAGTCATCATGTTCACAACAACATTACTTGTGTGAAGACTGCATACAGTTTAAAAAATAAACAGCATTATTCTCCAAAAAGACATTTTCAGCACCACTGGTTGGTTGTGATCCTTCCCTGAAAACTGACAAATGCCAGTGAAATAAAATTCCCTGTCGAACTGTCACCTTAGTAGCACAGATTTGAACATTGTTTGTGATAGCGACCCCTGAAGTGCTTTGTTCAAGCTGCTATGCATTTATGTTTGTCTCATCACTGGTCAGGGCTTCTTTTTACCTCAGAAATGTTATTGAAACTTTGGTAGCTTTGTTGTGCTTCTGAAAAACCTGCTCTGTACCTATACATCAAATGCATCTCTAAGATGCTGACTGATAGTTATGGCAAGCTATAAGAACAGTCTGATTTGTATTCCATTTTTATCTAAATTTGAATACCAAAATTTTAAATGTTCCTGAACAATCTAATCTGGTTCAAGTTCTTAAATAAATAAACAACTTTCTAATCTAGATCAGTGTGGAGATGGTTCTTTAAAATCTTTGTATTTCTCAGGAAATAGCAAAGGTGTTATCTTCCTTCCCTGAATTCCTTCTCATTCTGAAGCCACATCTTACCTGTTCTTCATAATAGACCATCATAGTAGGGTGAACATCTGAGAAGAAATCACTGTTTCTCCAAAGGCCTGGAGTTTTCCCAGGGCTGTTGGTCACAGAGCAGGCTGAGGCTTGAGCAGCAGCCCAGCTCTGACAGGGGTGCTCAGCTCAATTTCATGCACTGGGCAAGCCCCACCTTGCACAGCTGTGCTGCCTGCAGTGTCTGTGACATGTCTGGGAGCCTTTCACACTGCAGGCAGTGCCAATTGGCATCCACTTGGAGGAGGAATTTGAGCCTGGAGAGCCTGGGGAGGGTTCTGGTTGTTGAGTAAGGCCCCCTTGCATCTTGCAGAGCTTCAATGTGAAAATGTGATACTTAGTTCTTCTTCCAGCATATGTGCTTTTGGTTTGGGAGACAGAACTTTCTGGAAGAGCCCAAATGTGACCCAGCATATATGTGAACCAGCATTCAGCAGGAGAGGGAGAGGTTCAATTTGTCAATATGACAAGGATGACTTGGTGTTGTACAGAAGCTAAACTTCAGCACCCAGAGCAGTATTAGGTGATAATATAAAAATAAATCTGCTCCCCTTAAGCATTTCAGTTTTTTTTTCCTGGAGGAGGAATTTATGCTCCTGTTCAGCCCATGTTTAACCAGCTACAATAAAATTTAACTCTGTCATATTGTGAGACAATAGAGTTGCTGTAAGGAAGTATTTTGTATATATGGAAGTATTTTATATATATGAAAATGAGTAAAATAAAAATGAATCCATTTTTCCCACAGCATAACTGTAACTTGCAACTGATATTGCAGATATTTGATATAGGCTTCCAGAGGGAAAGCCAAGAAAATAGAAAAATAGATTATATGAATAAATAGTATAGAATTAAATTTTCTGGCTACTTTTGCCTCATCCTTCCCCTCTGTTTGTACTACCCTGACTGGTATTTAATTTAGCATTTTGAACTGTAGGCCACTGCCTAAAAGCATGCAGCAAATTTTGTGTGTTGGGGGTGGGGAGGGTGGATTTCTGAGGGGGAACAAGGTGGAGGGAGGAGACAGGGCTGTATTCTCAGGACTGTGGACAGTTAGAGTACGAGAAGCATACTAAAGGCAAAAGTACATTGTTACTAATATGACATCAAGAATGAAAACATTGTTCTGTCATTTGTATTGAGTCACAATATGCTTGATATCTCATAGGTGGTTCTTATAAAGGAGACTTAGCGACCTATGCCAGATACGCTCTTATATATCATCAGGATAGGTAATTAACATAAGTTTCTCTCTAATTGTTTTTGATTGAGAAACTGTATGAAATAAGAAAATGGTATCTTTCTAAAAAGTTAGCTGAATTAAAGTTTTTAATCTCCCATTTCTGGCACAGTTGTAAAAAGATCAGCTGTAATATTAAGAGATTTTGTCGAATCACTTGATATTTAAGAAAGGTTATGGGATAAAGTTTTGATAATATTAATTCATTGGGAACCTGTGGTGTAGTTCAGTGAGATAATGAGGATTACAGGGAAAAATCAAAGAGATTGCTAGTTTGTTTTTTTTAAGCAAGGTCCTACACTGTCCTTACATTAATTTTGTATCACTGCTCTGAAAAGGAGACAAGTCAAATTTCTCAAAGTAAAGCAGAATCTGTCTTTTATTCATAAAAATTGCTTAATGTAGTTTCATTTTTATTTCTTGTGATGAATTTCACACTACCTTCTGGTTCTATGTTTGCAATCGATACGAGAATGTTCTGTGAATGAATAGGTGATGCTTTTGGGGAAAAAGATACTACTTAATATTTACCGTTATTTCTTTTTGTACTTCTTTCATTTAAGTTTGACTTATCAGTTTCTCATTCATCAGTTTCTCTCTGACTCATCTTTCTAACATGATAGGAAGTGAAAATAAGATGAAAAAGCTTGTNAACCTGTGTAATGCCTGATGCCTTGCTCTGCAGAAAGCAGGGCTGGGAAAAGTTCTGGGACCCAGAAGGGTGTGACCCTTGGATAAACACAAAGGATGACAGCTGGATCGATTGCTGCAAAGTCTCATGAGTCAAGGCAGAAGAGAACAGGGTAATTTTTTTCTGTTTAAATCAGTATTCATCTCCCACTTCTAAAAAACATGTTCTGCTTTTTATTAACATCTCCCTATAGTCTCTACATAGCAAGCTATAGAGACCCAGAGGGTAATACTGTGTGTGGCTGTCAAGCACCCCTTCAGCCAGGAACCTGAGTCCATGTGTCCCTTTGTGGCTGAGACACATCCTGGGAGCCCTGGTTAAAGATTTCTGGCAAAACAGATATTCCTTCAGGACCACGAGCTTTCTATAAATTGTGTTTAAAAATCACCCTGCATACTTTTCCAGCAACAGCTCTGTTGCCTGAATATTCCTGAGCCAGCTGCCCAAACCCAAACTGATATTGACCACCACTCCTATGTTTCCTGTTCCAGAATGTTTCTAGTTCCTGCTCCTTTTAATCACTGAAAAAGATACTTTTTTCTAATAAAACTTTTGAGAGCAAAATCTTCCACAGTTTTCTCGTACTTTGCCAAAATAAGTACTCCCATTTCTAAAGAAAATTAATACTCTATTTTTAGGTCTAATATATTTAGTAATAATTTAGTCTTAAGTGAAGAATACACTAATTTTGCCTAGTTATATTTAAGCAGATGGAGTCTTTCTCTATGAATTCAGGAGTTCTGGATTTTTCAGAGCCTGGAAACACAGTAAACATTCCTTTTCCAGAGACTATTCCCATGAGGCCTCATTCAATGGCATGACATCCAAAATCTTAAAAATAAAATATAATTAATTTCTAATTAATCAAAGAGAGAAAAGGATCTTCTATTCATCCAATGCAGACAACAGATGAAACAGCAGTTTGCAGGTTTGAATTTAACAGACCAACCTTTAGTCTGACATTGATGTCTTTGTCTAACACACACAGCACAGCTTGTAGCTGGCAAAACCCCTGTGTGTCCACATGTGCAAAGTAGATGAGTTTGCTTTAAAAGAGACTGTGATTCTTTTGCTCATTCTGGTAAGCAGCTGCTTATATATGCAATCCAATCATGAAAGGGAAATAATTCTCTTCTTAACCCTTTCTGAGGGCTAATTGCTCACCAGTGTCAGTAAGGGTCTTGCAGACAAGCCCAACACAGCTACACTGCTCCCCAGCCCCCTTGGCTTGTTTGGCCTCTTTCTGCTTCAAAATAGTTCCACTGTGGATGACAGAAAAATTTTCTTTCTCAACAAAGCAAGTCTTTTATGTTGTTTTGCCAATTAAAATCATGATTACGACACAAGGCAACCTCTTTTCCTGCTTTGCAAAGTAAAAGAAAAGCAAACTAAACTCTGCAAAAGTTTTATATATTTTCCATTTTCCCCATCTTCTTTCGTAGTCAACTTTAGGAAGCCTGTAGAAGAAACACAACCCACCAACATATTGCTATTCGAGGTTCCACAAGTGTTTCCAAAATCTTTTTCTACTTACAAAACCTTTATACCACCAGAGGGAGTTCAAAGACAAATTATTCAGTAAATGTACTGAGCGGAAACAAATTTCTCTGTCATGCCTGACACTAAGCATGCATTTTTCTATGTAAGGCATCTTTTCCTCAAATTTTATTCAAATCTATTACTCTGTGATAAACAGAAGTATAACAAAATAGCTTTAATAAAGGTCAGAATTTTCTAGAGGCCTGATCCCAAAGCTGCTTGCCATTTTTCTGTTTCTTTATAAGCACCCTCTTCCGTGCACAGTAAGGATTCTCACTGAGAAGAATGATGTCTGGATGCAGCTGAGGATGCAGCAGGTGCAGCACGTCCCCACTCCCAGTCAATCAGCCCCCTAGAGGGACGGGTTTGGGGGAGGATTGGGCAGGTGTCACTGACATAAAGCAAGGGCTGTGTCAGCAGGGAGAGGTCAACTCTCCTCCACACCATTCCTCAAACCAGGTCAGCCCTGTGGAGCCCCAGCTGCCTCCAGGCAAGGATTTGTGTCTCTCTGTTTTCTGCTTCACACTGTTTTCATTAGCTGCAATTTTTTTCCCCATTTACCTTTTTCCTGTCCCTGGTTCCTATTATCCCCAGACTGTATTTAATGTTTGGACACTTCCCCTCCTTTCAGCTTTTGGCCCCAAGATGGCACTGGTTCTTCACTGACAAGCCATCACTCTTTTCCTAAACCAGAGTTAAAGACTGAAAAAAAATGTTCCTGAGAGCTAATTTGGACACTGTGTTAGAGGATAATACAAATTAGCAAGGGGAAACAAAAAAAATGCTGGTTTATTGTAAAATACGTATAAAATAGCATGAATCCTTATACATTTTTAAGAAAATGTAGATCAGTACTTTTTAACAGGTATTGGTTGAACAAAGTATGCTGAAATCACAAGAGTAGTTTGGGTTAACCCTAGATTAAAACTCCTTTTTGCTCCCAGATTTAAATTTTTAGTTCAGACACTAGACAGATCAGTAAGGGAAGAGATTCTCAACCAAAAGTCCTTAAACAAAAGACTTAAAGTCAAGTCCTCTCTCAAGTCCTTGAACAAAACTGGGGATTTTCTTTAGAGAAGATATGTCCAAAATATTTTATTTTTTTAAAGTGCATATTAATGAAAATAATATCTATATGATTCTAATAAGGAGCAAGTAGCTTAATAATTTAAATATCTGGCAGAATTCTCAGGAGCTGTATGTAGGACAATGGCCTTGGGTACAGTAGCGTGATTTTCATAAATGAATAGCCAACAGTGTAATATGTCTTTATAGAATATTACAGGCTCAGGTTTTTCTACAGTCCCCTTCAATATTGCAGTGTTTATTTGTGTTTCTTATTGGATGGAAGACATACAACATGCCCGTGTGGCAGCAGATCTCTTTCCCGTGGGAGGAAACCTGGACTACACCACCTGGCACCTGATGGGTAAGCACTCCTCAGCTCTAGCTCTGAGGTGCTTTTCTTCTGCATTACATCCCTGCCTACTGAGGCTAACTCAAATCAGTAGGAAAATGTTAAAATAGTGGATCTGCTGGTTGATGGTTGTTATTTACTGCTGATACTGTGGTAGCACTGAGATCCTAACAAGTCTGGGTAATGGTGGTAGACATTAACTCACCTACAGAAAATTAAGAGCTGCACAAGAGAATTTGCATTCTAAGAGACTTTACTTTTCTGGGGACACTGGTCTCCTGGAACACCTAGAGGACCATGAGCCTGCTTCCCTCCTTGTCTCAGGAGAGACACGCACTTCCCAAGGTGTATTTTTCACTTCTGCATTATATTCACCTTAACACTGAACCTGAAAAATTGCACGTGGGCTTTTATGCCTGACTTGCTGAATCTGTGTTACAAAATGGGTCTTCAGCTGAAGAAATAACAAGGCTGGTTTCTGGTTGGCATAGTGACATAGCAGAAGCATGCTATATAAAACTATCATGTGATTTATATTAGGTACCTATAGAAGGTATTGTCTTTATATTTGATGAGCCTTAGAGTTTGGCATTTGTTCTCTGTGATGAGCTAAAGCTACTCAGCTCTCAACAAGAGCTACTGTGATTGATTATTGTTGGTTTGTGGTGCTGCAGCAGGGGGTGGGAAATTTGGACAACTAAATATGTAAACTTATTATAGAGAGAGAAAGCACCTAGCTCTCATTTTTGGAGCTACCTTGACCAGTTCAAAAAACCAAACCCAAACCTAAAAAAACCTCATCAAACTTATCTTTTAGGAGCACTGAGGTATTAAAAGGAGAAGATTCAAAATATCATAGTGATTTTTTCTTTATTCCAAAGTTTTGATACTTCCCTGATATTCTTGTTTATTCACAGAGGCTATATGTGGTAAAGAGAATACTAAAATGCTAAACATCTTCTCAAAAACTGCTATTCCCAAAAAGCTCAGAACAAACTCCAACTCTGTGGACAAACTTTCTCATTGTGATGAAGAGTTCTGCTGACTCTTACTTTAAACTACACTAAAATCAAAAACACATCAAGAAATGTCACCTAGCTAAATTAATCTTGGTATAAATAACTTAGAACACAGTTAAATAAACCAAGTCAAACCAAATGATATGACAGGAGAACCAGTGCAGAAATCACTCTAATAGGCCCTACTGTAGTTAGCAAACTACATTTTTTGAATTTTTCCCTATGTCAATTACTGGACTCCTTTTCAAGGTTGATTAAATCTGAGATGGCCAGTTTCCATCCTCTCTGACTAGGTAGTAAATGAAGTGGCTCTCAGTGGCTGTACTGAACAGTTAATTTTTTCTATGTTTTCAAGAACCACTACCATTGAGTCACAGTACTACAGCCAGAAGCACTCAAGAAAAAAATAATGTCCATTGTAAAATGCTGGAACAGATTCACTATTTCAGAGTTACCATTCTGGATCAAACCAATGGTCTCTTATGTCAAGTAGTCTATTTTTAATGGATCTTGAATTATGTTTCTTGATGTGGTGATGTACAGCTGTTTTCAAGGACATTATTACATAATGTGTGTGGGCAGGTGGCAAATGTTGTTACCTGTCAGAATTAAATCTGGCAAGGCAGAAATAGGAACTTTTACAATTCTTTTTATTATCTGCACAATGAGAGCATGCAGTGGACCAAATAGGATTCTCCTGGACTGGGCATTCTGCAAAACACTGTCTAAAGGATTTTGATCATAAATATAATTAAAATCTAGTCACTTTAAGACAAGGATATAAGTGGGCAAAGGAAGAAGTTTTAAAGCACTGTAAGGGCAGGAAAAGCAAAGCAAATACAGATTTCTTTCCAAAATACGGCCTGAAAATTGAGAAGAAAATTTACAAAAGAGAAGACAGAAGCTCTCTAGCAAGCTAGACCCTACTTGCTGCACGTTAACAGGGCCCAGTTCCATTCACCAGATATAATTGTTCATGGAGGGAATGTGTTTCATCCACTCACCAGCTGATTCAGAGAGGGAGAATAAGGAAATCCCTTAAGAAACAATGAATGTCTATTCTAGTTTATCATAGCATTTGAAAGCAAAATGGACTTACATATAATGCCATTATTCATCCAATATGTAACTTTATTATCAGCACCTACATGCTACATTAGAATAACTCTTCAAAATAATTCTGCAGTCAAGACAGACCTCACATACTGCTCTGGGGGAGTCCAGATCCTTCTGGCTTTTCTCAAGTTCAGATGTTGTTCACTGAGGATATAAAGTCAGGACTTTCTTTTCCTTCTCTGCTTACCGCTGCCCTATCAGTCATCCCATCAACTTCTCTTTACAAGTTCTGCAAAACTATTTTCTTCTACTTTTTCAGGGTCTTTAACATGTCCCTATCACAGAGCCAAACTTCACTGTGCATTTTCTCTTGTCTCCTGTACTGCCTCAATCAAGTTTATGTTACCACTAAAAGGGAATGAAGTAACATTCATTATTGAAGTGTCAGCTGCTCTTCTCTTCCCCTCTTGTCTACTTTTAGGAGACTCTAGCACACTGAACAATATTTTCCACTGCTCATACAAGAGGAATTTGTCATTTGTGGTGTGCTGCAAAACTTTTAGGAATTGCAATCTACCTGCTAAGAAATACACATCTGTTGGGGCCATGAAGAAAAGCAAAGCAAATCAAGGCAGCAGCAATGTTAATTCTTAGAGGGTAGAAAAAGAAAATGTGACATAAGTGAATACCTGCTTCCTTTGTTGTTCAAATGTGTTTGTAGTCAGAAAAACATCTTGTGGCAATCTGTTAAAAGAGAATCTGACCCAAAGTTATCTGATGTTAATAAGAGTGGGGACAAGAATGGCTCTCAGGTGCTCCCATGCTGGGGACTCTGCACACTGTCTAGGGACCCCAATGCAATTCTCAGACAAGGGTTATGAACCTCCTCAGCATACAATGGTAAAATTACCAGATGCTGTACTTGCATATATGTATAAATCACTGCTAAACACAGACATAAATGAAGCAATTTATGACACTAGATGAGGAAATTATGGACTAAACCATATAATTACTTTTTTATGAGATTGCAGAGAAAAAAAAGAATGTTATGAACTAAAGATGTGGCTAAGCACTAAAAGCTATAGTGCTAATATGCACAAGGAAATAGCCAAACTAAATAATTTACTCAACTAATGAGAATCAGCCAAATCTTGCATAAAATTTCCAACTACTTTCCCAGCAATTTTATTGGAATGAATGGGTCCAGCAACTGTATCTTCAACACTGTTCATAGCACAGTTAATTCAATTGATCCAAAGTTATATTACAGAGTTTTTAACTCCATTTTAATTTACTTTCTATCAGAAGATTTAACTGAGCAATATTTTATTATTATTAAACAAAAAATCTGATTGTCAGGTTTTGTGTTTTTATTGCATGTTGTATGTGTACAACTGTAACTACAATATGCTAAGTGGAAAACTACAGCTAAAAATGAATTTTCTGCATATTGGAAACTCTGCTTCCAAAAATTAAAAGTAATTGCAAATACTTGAGAAATTTATGCACTGTGTAATTAAAAAGTGTTAGAAGTACAACTATAGACTTGCTAATAAGCTTTTCATTTCCTTCCCCCTTATTTTAACATTGCTTCATCTTAGATGATTTATTTTTTCCTTTCAGAACAAGAGAAGGCTTTCCATAATGAAGATTTTTATAGAGTTTTGCTATTTATTTAGCAAGGGAATAAATTTCCAGGAACTGTTTACATTCAGCAATAAGTTCTTACATAATAACATTATTTTAAATAGAGAAAGTTTATGAAAACCTCCTAGAGCATCTTGGTGCAATGAAAATTAAATCAGAGCTGTTCAGTATATTCCATTTCTTGGAATCAAATGCTGTTTGAATGGGAAAAAAACACAATCAAACAAAATAACCCCCAGGTCTTTGAAATTATGAATTCAAACCTTGGCAACATTTATCTGGAAGCAGCTGTTTCACCACAGCTAGAGTTAGGATGATTGTTCTTTCCATCACTAACATTTCAGGGGGGAAAAATAAACTCTTCAGAGAAACAGGGAGCACCATGAAAGAATTTGCTGTAGGAAGGATGATGAGCACAGGCAAAAAGCAGGGACAAAAACCAAAACAGGAGTCCTTGGTTCTGTCCTTTCATGTTGTCTTCATATCTTTCAGTGAATAAGTGATGCATTATTTAAAAAAATCTTAACTGCAAGGAAAGACGTGCAGTTGAGGTGCTCCTTGCAGTCTCAGTTACCCATCCAAAGGCTGCCTAATTCTACCTCTGTACCAGTTTAAAGCAGAGAGGGCCTGCAGCAGGGATGTGCTTACAGGAACCCTCCCTGAGGATCCTCAACACCAAAGACTGTGTTTATTTACCATGAAACCTAATGAGACATGTGTATCCAAACTAAATTAATTGTAATAAATAGGAATTTTCCTAAAAATTAAGCAGGTATTGGTACTGTTTATACATATATGCATATACACACACACACATTACTGTTTGTGTCTCCAAAGCAACATCAGCCCAAAAGCCCTTTATGGACACAATACTGTGGTACTGCTGGGAACACCTTAATGTCTTTCTGCAAAGAGCAGCTGAACTCCCTAAAGTAAAAAAACCTTTGCCATCTGAACCTGTCTTACACACCTGTCTATTTCCCAGGAAAATCCAAGTCAAACAGTGCTTTGATTTTTTTTTCCTTCTGCACAGATCAGGAACTTTTAAAATATGCTAAACTGGAAAAATAACACAGACAAAAAATAATACTGAGCATGTGATCTAACAGGTCATTTTTATTATCTCTCTCTTCTTATTAGAGATACCTACACAAAATTCAATGAGGTGAGAATGGAGATATGCATGCCAAAAATCTAATGCAGAATATGTTGTAAAATTGCTACATTTCAAAGCAGAAGTGTTGTTCAGGGTTGGCAAAGTGGGAATAAATAAATAGAAAAGGTCTGATAACATGCTTTGATTGAGGTCTGTCCAAATTTTGAGGTTGCTTTTGCCATTCTCTGTCAACTAACTCCTCAGGGGGGAATTCTGCCTGTCTGAAAATACAATGACCAGATTCTGACAACCTGCTTTATCTGAGCTGAAGATGGAAGTGTCTTTAACCATACTTTCTTGAAGTTCATGCTGAGGAGTCATCTAGTTACCAAAAGCCCTATGAAGGAAGAATAATCTTTGCACTGTCAGAAAGACATTTCAGGTCACATTATGGCTGTTACAGGTAGATTACTCACCATTATTTCAAGATGTTCACTTTCAAGAGGAAATATTTTCTCGTTGAGGTTTCCAAGACAGCATTTTATCCAAGCAGATGGGTGCTGGAAACAGTTTTTCTTTAGGAAAAAATTGATTCTGCCTTATTCAAAGTAAATACTATTGACAGTCTAATAATGATTTGTGGGATATAGGCACTGTATATATTTAGTTTCACCCAAGTGAATCATCCCACAGTTACACAAGGCTATAGATTACACCAGTAATCCTATCAATAGTTCTGTAATAACACAGTATCTCAATGAAAGAGAAGAGATTATCTAAACACACAAAATAATGCCCTTATTTTAAATGGAAATAGTGTGCCTTCTGAGGGAGCTTTGCCAGGAGTTAAAACATCAATTTTTTTGTATCTATTACATGGATCTGTAACTCTATAGCAAATTAATTTCACATGTACACTATGAGCTCTCATATGCTTAAAATAAAAAAAAAAAACTTCCTTTGAGCTGCTCTTCTACCTTTTAGAATCTTCACTTTTTGATCCTACCTGAGTCCTTTGCAATATCTCAGATAGCAGCAGCGTAAAATAATCTCTCCATGCAGGTACATAAGCATCAGGTTCTGAGAAAGAATTTGTTAAACAGAGAATATAAACACTGAAGAGTTAATGGGGAATGCCATTTATTCAGTTCCTCAATCGTGTAAGTTCACAGCAGTTTCAAGAGGACAGTAGTATTTTTAAAGGATTTTGTCATATCAGATTCAAGCCATATATTTAGCCACAGTCACATATCCTCAAATTTATTTTACTGCACTACAGCTGATACTAACTTTTTCTTGTAGAACAGGCAGTACCACTGATGAGTTTTAAGACTGAGATACAATAATTAGCCTCTAGTTACAGCTTTTAACATCAACAAGAGTGCAGGCTGCTTTACATTGTATTGCCCACCCTGAAATATCAGTCTTGCAAACAAGACAAATGGATAAAGACACAGTCACTCACTCCACTCATGTGCGCATTTTTTAACTTGTTTATTGCATTGTGCAGATCATGTGCTGCAAGATACAAATGTAACATTCCAAAATTCATAGTTTCTATTTTTTAAAAAGTACTGGGTCATTTGTAACCTCATGATGATTAGCAACAGCTTCTTCATGACATTAAGAAATTACTATTTCTCAAATTACTTCCAGGGAGGATTTTTTCTTTTTTTTCTAGTTTGGTTTTCCAAGTCAGAAAATCTCCCTCTTTTGAAAGCTTCAGTTGCACATTTGGTTAGTAGTTTCCACTTAAAAACTAAAAACAAAACTCACCAGATTTAAGTTCAAAATGAACAGCATTGAAACTCAGCTAGTATGAGGTTAAAAAAAAAGCCCTCTTAACCAAATTTTATATAAAGAGGAAAGCCTGTGTGTCAGAACTGCCAGGTGATCACTGCTTGGAATTGGTGCTCTTTCTAAACAAGGATTTGGACTACAGCGGGGGAATAAGTTTAGTTACTCATGGCAGTGTTGTCTCCTCTTCTTTAAGGAGCCATGTTTTTGAATTCTTGCCTTTAACATGCATTTTTTCCTTCAGTGACTAATCAGTATGGATATAGCTGGACTGCAGAAATAAAATCATCCTTTTATCTGGCAAACGTTTTCTGCCATCTTGCTTGTGTAAACCTGCAGTGCTTCTCCTACCTTGCTCTTCTTTCACCTCTCCCCTGCTGTTCATCCACTCCTCCCTTTACCTGGCTTGTATGACAAAGGAGATAACTACCATTAAGTACAGGTGAACCCCTAAATATTAGTGCTTTGGTGTCAGCAGCTGCCAAATCCTTTGGACATGCTGGTGGCTGGAGTGCCACCTCTTGAGAGCCTGCAGAGCTTGATCAGGAACAGGAGAGGAAGGGGCACCAGGACACCCTGGTGCCAGTGGAGTGTCCACAGCCTAACCTAAGTGACAATGAATAGGGGTTAAGACATTTTCATGCACTAATGACTAGAGAGAAAAGGGAAGAATTAAAAGTCTGAGAAGTGTCAGCAGTATTTCCCATGCTGTATTTCAGGTGACAGTGATGACCAAAACAGTGAAAAAATATTAAATAAAGTACAAGCCCCATTACCTTTCTGCCTTCTCCCTCCAGCAGGCAGTGCACCTCCTTCCATATTCTAGGCAAGTTGCTATGGAAACTATCAGCATGGCTACAAAAATAGGGAGGAATTATAGACTTCATCCATGTATACATTATTCAATTCCATTAAAGAAAGAGAAATGATACAAGATGGGAGACCCTGTTACTAAGTTTCACCCTGAGGAAGGAAGGACCCTCTGCAGGAGGAATCTTAGCTGACCATCAACCCTTTGGCCAAGATCACCCAGAGGAAAAGAAGAGCAGCAAACTGTGCCCCTCTTCAGCTGAGAACAGTTAGTGCAAGATGCCCATCAATGACTGTCATGTGTTTGTTCTGTTGAACTCGTGTAACCTGCCAACAGAAGAGACACATTGCTCCTTTCCTCCTCTTTTGCACCTTGACACAGCATTAGGAATTTATTCCTGTGTGTAAGCAAAGCTGTTTGGGGACAATTTCAACTCTGGTAGCTCTCTAAGAAGGCACTGGGCATAGATGTCTCCACCTCAAACTTAGCTCTCTGAAAAGCAACAATGCAGAAAAAGGAAATAAAAGAGTAAAGAGAGCAGCATATGACAGGGGCTTTCAAATAACAAGGTACACAGTTAGACCCAGCCTTACCATTTCTCCCATCTCCCTGAGAGTTTAAAATATTCCTATATTTCTTAATAAATTTGAAGAAAAAAGGCAAAGATAGCGCTGTGTATAAAATGAGAGCTGTAGAAGGAGAGAAAGAGGAAGTAAGGGACTCTATTAATTGTTCCTGGGTTTCATTTTACTTTCTTAAAAATAAAATACCCTAAACACATGTTGAGTAATCCTTTGCAACTCAAGATGGAGGGAGTAAACTAGAAGATTCAAGCCATGCTATTTTGCAGTTCTACAAGTTGCATTAAACAGTCCTACACAGGAAAGTTGGGAGAACCTGACCAGAACACCTGTGCCTTCTTTTTTGTTTTCTTTTTCCCTTCAAACTGACAAAAATGCGTCCTAACCAGCAAAAACTGGAAGTGGGGGAGTGGAGGGGTTGTAACTAATTTAGCTTCCTCCTAATTTTCTCTACCATGTTGTTCTTTTTACCACTCTCTCTGTCCTGTTTCACTGAAAATAAAAGAGAAGGAATTAGAAGACAAAGTACATTTCATTACAAAACTTCCAGAGCTATAAAAAATAGGCAAGCATTGTGAGTTTAGTACTGTAAAAAGAAAGCTTTGTCTTCCTAGGCCCCAAACCACTAAACACTGATCCAGTCATAAGCACATGAGTAATTTAAGTGAGCTCTTGGATTCAAGCCAACAGATAAATGTTAAATATGTGCCTGTCCCAGCAAATGTGCACAATCTGGATTTAAATGTGACATTTTCATATATATATGTCTTTTGCAGTTGGGGAGATTAGAAAAGCTGTTTATAAACCAGAACATAAAGCTAAAATCATGATTAAAATTGTCCTGAAAGTCTCTCTAGTGATATTGTGGAGCATCGTACAATTTTGTTTGCAAAAGTTTGGAAAAAACAAATATTAATGCAATTTACATTTAGCCTATTTTCCACTAAATATGACATGTAGACAAGCTATGAAGAGTAAAACAAATGGATTCTATGCACAACAAAAAATTTCAAAACAACTAAAATCCATGGGGTGCTGTCAAGTGTTACCTATTTCAGAGGCACTGAAAGACAGCTGTGAGTTAAAATTACAGTTTAATTTGCATTAATGCATTTTCACAAAAATCACAGAAAGAGGAAAGCATCTTATCTTTTTTTTTTTTTTAACTGAAATTCAAAGGAGGGAAAAAAGAGGATGTTTTACTCTGCAAGGAAAATAATTGTTCGAGTTTGACAGGCAAATTGAACTAACTACATTGAAGATGAGTGAATTTAATGTTTCCAGACTCAAATTTTTTTGCAGGCTTAACTGTCAGATAATAAAGTTCAGCTTTTTGTGGCTTAGATAACATATTCATATTTTCATAAGTATGTTTTCTGAAATCCAGGCAAAGATAGAGATTAATAAACAGAGATGTTTCAGTATTACCACAACATTAAAAGAGAAGGAACTCACCCTGCATACTTGGCATATACCAATAACCTGATCCTGTGATAAATTTGTCTCAGTGGGACTTTTCCACCACACTCATAAATTTGAAGAGGGTCCTCAATAGCCTTTTAGCAAATCTCATTGATGTCTTTGCAGAGAACTCAAGCAGGCTTTAAATTGTCTCTTTAAGTAGCTTTGTGTCCATTATTGCTGCAGTTGGCCTTTACATATCTCATCCTACAGGAAATCTGCTTACACATTCTCCATCAGATCAGGCAGTCCAGAGGAGATGGGATGGGAACACTTGCATGAACCTTTGAGCAGAAGGGAATGCTTAATCTGCCCCACTGGTAGGGAGGCACCACACTTTACAACACACAACTCAGAATCTCCGCTAATGCTACTTATATCATTAATATTTTTCAAAATCAGTGTAGGGGCAGACGCTTTCTTCCAAAGATGACTGTGGCACCCATTTGTCCCCAGTCCAGCAACCAAGTGGAAAAGGTTTAAGGAGGAAGTAGATGAAGTGCAACCAGTCAAGTTCAATGATCACACACTCCAAGATCCTCTTGTCCTCACAGAAGTATTACAAGTCTGAGGACATCATGAAACACACCACAAATGCAGAGATGCTCAATGCTACATGAAGGGTTTCCCAGTTATTTCCCCAGCCTACAGTGGGATTAGCTCAAGGTGCAAGCTGGGACATCAGGTTTCTTCATCCTCGTGTGACCTTAAGATACCCTGACATGACATTGAAAAAAGGGATAATGGGGCAAGCAGAGTAAGAGTACATGCTGCAAGCGCTACTTGGGTGTTGTGCAAAAGCTTGCCACACCCATACAGCCTACAAAAATGGTGTGCAGGACTGGAGCTGAGCACTGAGAGGCTCACAGATCATGGGCTCAGGCAGAAGGTCTGAGGTGTTCACATGTTGGTTGGGTGGGGGTTGCTCCTTGTGGGTTGGGAAATGCTGTGAGGATTCAAGGAATACTGCACTTGTGGAGCAAAATGGAACCAGAGTGGGTCATGCCATGCACTGCACAAGTGATGTGGGGTCAACTTTGCCTGTGACTTGTGGGAGTCTGCAATTTTAACAGAACACAAGATAGGTGGAGATCCACTTTATCACTGGTAAGGAAGTTGTGTGGCAGGGTCTCTGCTAGGATGTCCACTCAGTTTGGGGCCAAAAGAGTCATGGTTTCTCCTAAAAATGTGAAGGTCTAAGAGATACCTCTGGGGAAACTTCTCAAATCAAAGGATATGCCAGTCACATCACTGCCTTGCAGAGTGGAAAAGATGGTGCTTTCCAGCATATTCCATGTGAGACTGCTAGCCCAAGCCAAAGGTACAATCTATCAGTTCAGCTCAGGGAGAGTAACAACTTCAGCTACCAACAAAGGAGGCAAAGGAGGGATTTGGTCATGACAAAATAGGACAGGCTGGGCAAAGGACAAACCTGGATGTGACTCATCAAAGGCCTGCACAGGTCCCAGCTTCACCCATTACTCTCGCAACAGCACAGGGGGCATGGAAGATCCAAGTAAGTTAAGACCCAAACCAAGCACCTGCACAGTAACCATGAAATACCTATGATCCATCCTGTCATGTTTCTTCCCTGATCAAGGGACAAGAACACAAGTAGCAGACAGCTCTTTTACATCTGGTGGAAAAGGCCACAAATCAGGAAAAAAAGTTGTTACTAATGTTCCAGCCCAGAAATTCCTACATCTGCTCTGAGACGAGTATGCTCCCAGCACATACACATTCTTCAGCAGGATGCCTTTTCCTGCAATATCCTAATTTGCTCTAAGGATCTATACTGTGTGCCAGTTCATTGGTTTGGGAAAATTTCTCTCCTTTATTGAAAGAATCTTCCTGCATGAATGTGGGAGAACTAATTCAAACAGCAGCAGAGTTCAAGGCCCACGCATCTCAGAGTTCACAGTACAATTGCATAATCAGCTTGCCAATGCCCCAGGGCTTCTTATTAGGCATTTGACAACAAGCTTCAAATAAAAGTAGGAGCTCCATTGCCTTAATTCTTCACACTGACCACTTTAAACCGATGCCATAGAACCCACCAAGGACTACAGTGAATGGAATATGAAAAGATGGGGTACACATGACCTCCAGATCTCTGGAAGTACTGCTGTCTTTTCCTGGACACAGCTGACATTTTTCTAGGCACCTGTTTTTCTTCTAGGCATTGGATGCATGTCATGGTTCATAGACACATATCCCAACAAACATGGACACACAGCTGGGCAAAGGCACCCCAAACTTGATGCACTTCCAAAATCTGGAGCTCATGCTACCTCTGATATTTGCTGCATGACTTGCCAGGGTTGATCAGAGGGGTACTTCTGAGAGGTATCCCAATACCACATCTCACTATTGGGTGATTCTGTACAAAGTCATACCAACAGGATCTGGTCCCTGTATTCTCCACGTCCTTCCATCTTTTTTCTAGGGTAAAAGCAAACCTCTTCTCCACACAGGGGATACAGAACTCCCAGAAGATCACTACAAAGCCCAAACCCTTGATATCATTCTTGCTGGAAAGCCAGTAGCTCAGTCTTACTGCAGAGAAGGGACAGACACTTGTCAGAGATAGGAGGTTGGAGAATTTTTGATTGCTAGTTTTCAAGTCTCCCTTTCATGAAAGATGGTTTTTAGAATTGGTGGATGCTGCCAGTGCAACCTCCTTGTATGACAGATAAATGCAAATTCGCGGTTATGCAGGAACACGTGTCATTCAAAGACAAGTTTCTCCTCTAGCACCCATTTGCACAACTCTTTTCTGAAGGAGAAAATAAATGAGACACACATTGTCAGATAGAAATGGGTTCTAGGAAAATGTTTCTCCCTGCAGTTTTTCACACATTCCCAAAACAAGAAGCCCTTCAGCCACCAGGAACTCCACATTTTCTCAGGTTCCTCCTAGGAACTCCATACACATCGAAATCATGCTGCTGTGGAGGTAGAAAACATCATGTTATCTCGAAAAAAAACATAGAATTTGCTCAGCATAAGTTATTGTTCAGCACAAGTTACCCACAGGAGTCTTTATGCAATTATTTAGACCACCTGTGTCCAACACTGGGTTCCCTTATACCGTGGAGGTGCTCCATTTATGTTGGAGACTTTCATCACTGCTCATACAAGCACTGATTTCTGCAGCTATGAGAAAAGTGAGGAAAGGTGAGAACATCTACAGTGATTATTGATGATCAAGCTGTTCAGCTGGAAAGGGAACAGTTCACCTTTAGTTGTGTAGATGGCCACTCCTGAGCATCATGTCCATTAGTGGGATGCACATTATGGAGCACAGTTCAGCTCTGTGTTAGATTTATCCTTTTCTGAAAGTGTAGGACTGGCAGTGCCACTGCTTCAGGGTGCGTGTCCTGGCAGCTTGATTCCACATCTGCTCATCACCAAGGAAATCCATGAGGTTGGCCTCAGACTGCCTGCTGTGGCAAGTAGCAAGGATTTTTGTCACAAAGTGTAAGGCAAATACTGTGAACCTGATATGAGAGCAATTAGGTCTTCTGCCTGCAGAGGAGTTCATTATTCCTGTAGCAAAGAGATAGACCTTTAAGCATGATTCAGGTGACAGCCTTCTGCATGGAATACTAAGAATCACAATGTGAAGTTGGAAAGATTTAATACTTAAAAGCTTCACATTTTAAATTTTTGACTGCAAGCACCTCAAAGTCACCTCTGCTTTAACCCCAAATAAAATCTCACTTACTGTGTTGATACCACTAAGTATTATCAGAGAAGCAATATGACAGTTACAGACAGCTGGCATTTCTACTCGCTGATCTGTTTGCAAGTATGAACCACCAATAGTCATCAGGAAGGAAAAATAATTAAATTTAACAGAGAAAGATATGTAACTGTAAAGCCTTTTTCACACAAAGAAAGTTTGCCAGCAGCATGAGACAGCAGAAGTGACGGATTATCATATGGTGAACTGCTACACTTTTTTGGAAAACTATCCCTGACATTAACAAGAAAAAAACCCAAAACAACTCACAAAACCCACACAATTTTACATACTGAAAATTCACAGTAAATATAATTAAGTGCTTCTATGGGTCACCTGTAGGGAAAATTCAGACTCAAAACTCTCACCTATGACTTACAAGTTTCACTGAGCTTTAAAGAAATTTTTCCACAGCTTCAGCAGTTTCTGCAGGTTTGTGGCAATGAAAAACAGATTTTCTGTGACTAAAATAGAAAAGCTATCCACTAGTGTATATTCAGTTTACAGCATGTCATAAAAACTTGCCAGGTTTCAATGCTGCCCACATGTGAGTCTTTTGCCCGCAAATTCTGAGCATCCTTCCATGAGATTTTCAATTTCAGCTGGGGACATGTCCAAAGAACTGCAGAATTTGGCCTATGAAGGAACACCTGGCCTATGAAGGGTTCTGTCCCTACTCATAAGTTTAAATAGTCATTAATGAACAATTTTGGGGGTTTTTCTTATTTCTATTCCAAAATATGTAACATTTCTACCTTCTTACAGAGAACAATAACAGTCCCCAAAATTTCATTTTACCTCAGTACATTTAAAATACTGTGTAGCCATGTATTTACAAGCATTTCTCTTTGAAAAAGATCTTTTCTCTGCATAGTTAGTAACCAAACACATCAAAACCCCAGTGCCTTTGAGATATTTTCTCATGCCATAGGGTGAACTACAACTACACATGTGCTTTCATGTAGTTGACATGAGAATTTTGCACCTGAAACAGTGACCTGGTGGACCAAACCTCCCAATCTGGGGATTAAAAGTTGTTCCTGACAAAACTTTTCATTTTATTTTGATTTCAAGTAATGGTACTTACCCATACAGTTCAGGAACACCTTGAAACAGTTAAAAATTTTATCCAAATTACTTCAAGTATTTATTTTTTTTTAACCAAGACAACATTTGTCTGTCAACTCTTTGCAAGAGAAGGAAGAATTACTCCTTTTCACAAAGAAGAATGAACATGTAAACAAAGTACAAGTATGATCTTGTCTCATGTTATTTTTACACATATGTTTCTTCTTTGTTTGGTAGTAATAGGAAGGTGGATCCCACATAAAGCAGATACCATGCAAAGGTCTATTCCCTCACAAGTGACTGGGAAGAGAGTTTTTTGGTGATGAAACCAACATCAACCAGTTGGTCCAGTGTAAAAGAGATTTCATCAATTTATGTCGAATCCTCAAAGCACAGTGAAAAATATCTCAGGGTAAATCATTCCTTATTTGGCCAATAACAAACTTAATGCAATGAATAGCTAAAGGCAGGAGTTAAATAACATTTTCCATGGAGAAAACAGACTTGTGGTTTGGGAGGGGAAGATGAGGAAAGCAAGAAGGAATAAAGTTTATTTCTCCACCTTCTGCATATTTCTACCTGGTCAGTCCCTATGGCTTTGAACCTGCAACTGAACCTATACCAAAAAGAAATAGTTATGCCTACCAGCATACTAGAAAGATACTTGGTAAGTTAATAAGTAAAGCATAAAAAAAACCTCCAAATTTTTAACGATCTCATAGATTAGACGTAAGACCAGGAGCAAAAGTTAATAAGTAAAGCATAAAAAAAACCTCCAAATTTTTAACGATCTCATAGATTAGACGTAAGACCAGGAGCAAAAGTCCTTTCTCCCATTTACTGTCTCCTAATTTGAGGTATAGTCTTGAAAGGTATACTCTAATTAATCTAATTTTTGATTTAGACACAATACAGTTAACTCAACAAAAGCACTAACTTTTTTGCTTGCTTCCTATTAAGAATGTTAATAATCAAATGAATTTAATTTCAAGAATTATTGATTTAATTTAAATTGAAGTGGATCGCAATTTTACCCATATTTCAATTACATCATTGCGTTACCATGCCATAATATAAAATAGCTCTAGTAGTGTAGATGAATATACAGCTTTCACCTGCTCTGGAGAACAAATATCATTAAAATCAGTCTAATTTCTTTCAGGATAAAATTCTAAATAATCCACATGAGGATACCATAATCTCTCAGTTCAAAATTCAAGTATACTTTATCTCCTAGACAGATATTTGGCAGTCATTAAAGTTAGCACTCAGAGTTTATAATGAGAGGTCCTGAACAGACTCTGTTTCCTGGGTCAATGCTGACAAATTGATAGGTTCCTATCTCTATAAAAGCCCATCAGTGTTTCTTTAATTCGACTTGTTTTCTCCCTCAACTTTTTGAAGCCCACTTTAGTGAAAAAAAAGTTTTAGAAACTCAACTTTCTATATAATCTTTCACATATTCTGGCCTATTGCTAAAGCATCTGTTGAAAGTGTTGGCCAATGGTAAAACACACATTTTTCTTTCATCTCTGCCATAGCTTTATTCCAAAATTGACTGTATTTTGGCAGAAAAACACTATTCCAATTTTTTGGGCAAGAGCTTCTTTCCCCATGCCTAGAAACTCCTGCTACCTGTGAAATCCCTGCTTTGAAGCAGTAGCTGGCTATAAAATGTGACAGCAGGAACTCTGAGAAGCATCCTGGTGACTGAAGGAAGGTGTAATGACAATTTTATCCTTCTGTGCTCTCTTCCCTCTGCTGCATGTTGTTTCTCTCCAACCTTCTCAGCACTCACACACTTTCCTGCTGAGTTTTTCAATGTGCTCCTCATCTTTTCCATGCTGTGGGGGCATAGCTTGTACTTTTAGGTCAGGATATGCCACATGCCTCTATAGCTATGCTGAGAATCTGGAATACAGTGAGGTAAATTCACATCTCAGGTTATCTCCATTGATTTTTTTTTTGTCAACTGGAATGTCCTCAGTTAACCAGAATGATGGGTAAAGGGTGGGAAGTGGTTTGGTGAGCTCCTTCACAATGTCCTTCAGTGCCCTTGGATGGATCCTATCCAGCTCCATGGACATGTGAGGGTCTAAGTGGTATAGCAGGGCACTGACTGCTCCCTCCTGGGTTATGAGGCCTTCATTCTGCTCCCTTTCTCTGTCTCCCAGCTCAGGGTCCTGGGTACAAGAGCAACTGGTCTTACTGTAGAAGACTGAGGCAAAGGAGGCATTAAGTACCTCAGTCTTTTCCTCATCCTTTGTGACTATGTTTCCCCCCACATCCAGTAAAGGATGGGTATTCTCCTCAGCCCTCCTTTTTTTTTTTTTCTGGTGTATTTGTAGAGACATTTTTTATGGCCTTTTGCAGCAGTGGCCCGATTAAATTCCATCTGGGATTTGACCCTTCTAATTTTCTCCCTGCAGAACCTCACAAAATCCTTGTAGTCCTCCTGATTTACCTGCCTATTTTTCCAAAGGTGAAAAATCTCTCTCTTTCTCTCTGAGTTCCAGCCAAACAGTTCTGTTCAGTCAGGCTGGCCTTCAACCCCACCAGCTCATCTTTTGGCACATGGGGACAGCCTGTTTCTCTGCCTTTAAGATTTCCCTTCTTAAAGGGCGTCCATCCTTCCTGGACTTTTGGGCCTTCAAGATTGCCTCACCAGGGACTTTCTCAGCCAATTTCCTAAAATTTCAGCTGATTAAGAAAAGAGAATAAATATCTAACTTCCGAATAGTGTTGACATAAACATAAATACAAATGAATTTTTAAAAAACTGGCAACGTCTATTTTATCAGGCATTTTATTGTGGTATTTACTTTCAGTTAGGGCAATTCACTTAACCCATTTGTTTTTCTCCTCTTCAGCTATGAAACACCACAAAATTTGACACCTTTATATAATTCCAATCAGAAAATATTTGCAAGGGAAATATAAAAGCCAAAATCATTGGAATCATCAGATAAATCAGCTTGTTAACAACTAAGTTATATTCCCCATTTTCTGTCATTTTTCTAAAAAGAGTCATTGTTAGGGGTGATTATAAACTATAACTCAACTGAAATCATTACATTTACAATTCACAGTTGATTGCAGACTGAATTCAGTTTTCAACAATATGAATCTTGAATAACAGTGCAGGCTTTTTCTTGCTTTAAGGAAATTATCTTTTGTGATGTTGCTCTTCCACTATTTTTTACTTTGTAGCAGATTCATTATCTCAAAATGATGGGTTTAGAAGACAAAAACTTAAAAATCATTTAAATTTATTTAGCTGAGACAAGCTCTCTCCTTTAACAAAATCCCATCTTCCTTCTCAGAGGAAGATGTTGCTTTTACCTGACTGCAAAAAAATTATTTTTGGGGCTAGTGACAAGGCATGGCCACTCCTGTTAACTGGCAGAGGAGCCCAAAGGCCCTAATTTAACTTCTCCCCAGGTAAATCCATCCATTCCTTCTATTTGTCTTTTGAGGCTGGAGACTGCTGAAGTCTATTAGCAAAACTGCTGGAATCATCTCTTATTATTGAATCAGGAACCACTGCAAAACTGAGTCCTTGGGTCATTTTTTTTTCTGTTTTAAACTGCACTACAGAAACAAGCAGCCTTGCTGTGCCTTGGGACTTTCTGTTCTCTGACCTCTGCCATCATTACTACTCCCCTGCATAAATACAGCTTGTGTGTGTTACTGCCCTGCCTTCTCACTATTTGTTGCTTGTTCACAGAGAGCTGGGGAGAAACAAGGCAAAGGCTTTGGTCTTTTGGAAAGGTTTATTCATTCAATGAATAATAACAGTTTCTAATTGGAAGCCACTGACTCAGCCACCCCTGCTGATGTTTCAAAGTCCCTCATCACAAATAGAAGCACATAACAGTAATCTAAAGTGCATTAAAATTCCTTACTTCTTCCACCTTGGCAGCAGAAGCTGCAAATATCCCTTACAGCTCAGTTCTGTTACCTGGGTGATGTTGCCAGGGGGGAAAGCAAGACCAGCACGAGGTACCTTGCTGGCAGGAAGGGTGACACAGCTCCTGAGCCAGAGCCAGCAGCACAGTCACTACACAGAGTGGAGACCCTCCACAAGCACAGGAGCTCAGGACAGGTGCTGCTTGGTAATAGACTTCAGCTCAGTTACTGCATCAACCAGATGCTCCAAACCATGCAGATTGCTTGCGTCATTTTAGCTGTTTATTTTGGGGTACTATTTTGAAATTGGCTCTGCCAGATGTGTTTTTAAATCTTAGAGACTGGGCATTTCCTTGTGTCAGTATTCCTTTTTTTGGTCTCAGAAAATACTATTTCACACGAACTGTTGAAGTTGCTCAACCTAATATTAATCATAACAAAGTTATTCTCACTTAGAACATACAGTTTCTCTTAATGCCTACTTGACATGATTCAGCTTCATGTCTTGTCCTTTTCTGTAAGCCGTATATCTCCCCATTTTTAAAATGTTTCCTCGGCAGAGGTAATGAAGGAAAAGAGAAAAAAATCTTTAGAAACCCCAGTCATTCAAGATTACTGTGTTTTTCACAGTGATAATAATCACTTGAGGTTAATAGAAGCAATATTTTCACAGCTGGGATAATTTGACATAGCTCCTAGAAGTCCTTATTTACAATTTCTTTTTAAAGAAAAAAACTTATTTTAGTAATCACTGAATCTTTTCTTGAGCACCAGGTTTTTTTCACAAAATGAAAATAAATTCCATGACTTTGCTACGAAGATTAAAAGGATCTGTGTTAAAAAGGAAAACACGAATGTTACACATCCCTTTCCAAGTGAATTTCAATGAGAATTAGATTCACCTCTCACAGATACAGATGTAAGTTACTACATTATTGTATTGCTGATCCTAACCAGTATCACCTATATGAATTTCCAACAAAATGCAGTTGCTCTTCTATGACATTTTCAATCTTCAGTATTCATTGCCACCTTCTGTTCACTGTATTTTTTAATTTTCTCTTCATCTTCTCAACAACGATAAAAGAACCATAACACTTTTGTATTTGCTAGATAAGGTCTAATTTTTGCCTTTATCTTTTAAACTCTGTGTGGCTTTTTTACACAAATAGAAAAAACTCATTTTTACACTATCATGCACTGGTCCTTCTTTTTTCTTAAAACAAGTATCCTGAGCAGAAAATCTGATTTGTCTTCTCTGTTCTTAGCTAGTGAGGAAGACCTTGTTACAGACAGTCTGAAATTGGATGGATACTCTCAGAAGATATCAACATATATCTTCTCAAACAGTCACCACCTTGTCTGAAAACAATTATGACCTCCAAAAATGCCAAAAAATGAATAACTGACAGACCTTGATAAAAATTGAAGTTAGTGGTTTAGTAACTGCTTTTAATCATTGCATTCTTTTATTCTTCTTCCTGTCCACAGGGTGTTACTGCAATATTAACCACAGGGGCCAGAATAGCATTCCCTTCAGGGAGCTGAGTGAATATCAAAAGATGTGCATTAAAAGGGTTTAATCTCTTTAATCTTGTTTTAAAAGACTACAAAGAAAGGAGCTTTGGTAGGGTAGGTGAATTATACTAAGATTAAGGGGTAAGAGCAATGACTTAAGGAAGATAAAGGCATTATTATGCAGCAGCAGGAAAGAGAGAATAAGAAGGAGGGAGGAGACTATTAGGCAAACTAATTTCAGTAGTTGAACTAATGTGGTCAATAAGGCTTCAAAGTTTATTCAGGATGTCTCAATACAGAGCTCAAATCTACCTCTTCATTATAAACCCCCTAAACTCCAACTAATTTAGAAGACTGCATAGAAATGAAGCAAAATATTTATTTAAAAATATTTACTTTCATTGTGTACAGCTAAACTTTTTCAGCAAATATTGAAATATTGAACATTAAAGCTAAATGTGTTTCAGATATTCTTCCACTGGTATTGCAAAACTACACTAAAGATATATATGCCCTAATAATGTGGTTTTAAATAATTATTTCTCAACTGCTGGTGATATAATCATAAATACTTCCTTACAAAAAAAAAAAAGGAAATTATCTTCTCCCTGATAAGCAATGACTTTCCAGACTCCAAATTATGTATTCCACTTGTTTCTTTTGAAATGTATGGCATATTGCAGTGTGTCATCTCAGCAAGCCAAACACAAGGTTAATTAACAGTGATCCTGTCCTGAAATTTCTGACTGGATTTTTATACCAGCAATACTAGGTAAATCTGTCTCCTATATAATCTCTGCTACCTTCAGTTTATCTCAGCTGCCTTTGCAATAAAAATATAGCAGAGAACATATTAAGGCTTTAAAAAAATTGAAGTATTATTCCAAATAAGAGGAACAAGGGTTTAAAAATGTTTGTCTGTTAGGAATGGGCATGGACATTTTCTCTACATTTAAACAAAAGTTTGTTTTGCTTTTTGAAGACATCTGCAGTACACTTATATTCGTCCACTCCCTACTCAGCAGTTTTTAGTCAGTCATGGAAAGTTTTCATTGCAGTAAATATCTTTCTGTGTGAGGATCTGGAATTGCAACATGGCAGGGGGTTAGATAACAACAAGTTTTTTTCACCCAAAAGAGTAGCAACTCTTCTTCCTTACCTGAGATATGGAGAGCAATAGTTAGTAGAGAAAGAATACTCCAACACTCACAGGACATGGAGGTCCTGAAGGGAAGAGAGGCAGATTATGTTCAGGAGGAGATGTTCCTTTTGTGAGAGTAAAGCTTGCTATTAATGTCAACTGAAACTTCTGCCTAACAAGAGAGAAATCAGTGGAAGTCAAAATGACCTGAGAAAAATGTCAGAGAAAGAGAGCAAGGAAGAGGAACGTCTGAAAGGGAAACAAGGTAGCCAGGTTTAAAACACAGTAGGAATTGAACTTTTTTTCTAAAGTAAGTGAGAAGTAGGACAGAATAGGAATTAATGGAACTGGATCTAAGGCATATGGTTCCTCTGCCTCTTGCAGTGATATAGTTTAATCCTTAAAAGCTTTCAGGAACTTCAGCAAAACATTATTTTCTTCAACTGTAGAAGATGAACCTTTGACAGAATTTGTTAACTGATTCCAGGCACAAAAATCTGTTAGATTTTGAGATGGAAAACCAAAAGATCTGTCCTCAAATAACTAAATATTAAGGATGTTTTTACAGATGACTATTTTTGATTCAAAGTTAATAAGTTGTATACAATGCTCTTTACACTGGAATGGAAGAGAATGAAGAATTTCTACTTAATAACAGAATACAAAGAAGGAAGAAACCCAGAAGAATTCAACTGATATGAAACCTAAATATTCCATTTATTAATAATTTTCCATTAGTAATTTCATGGCCCATTGGGTACCCCTTCACTCTCAGTAAAATTCCTTTAATAATTTCCCATGCTGAGAATTAAGGATTCTCTTCTAAGTATTTTCCTTCTGCAATTCATACCAAAATATATTTTCATATTTCATTAAAAAGATATCTCAGTGTCATGTAATGGTGTCACAGTTGTTTGGTTTTTTTCATTTTAGCAGCATATAATTTTATATTTGTAAAACATATCAAGACATTCCTCTTCTGCTCATCATTTTTTTTTCCCAGCCACATTATTTTAAAACTTTAGTTTGGGTTTGTTTGTTTTTTGAGGGGTTTTTCCCCCACAGCCTTCAGGGAAACCATTTAATTTCTTTGTGCTTCTCTTCATCTTTTGAGCATTTTATATTTTAGAAAAGTAGCATTTAAAATTCAGTCAAGTCATCTCTCTCAGTAAATTCCTGCCCTCTTTTGAAGAGCAGATAAATAATAAGGGAGAAATTAAAATATTTCACTCTGCCTAAGCCTAAGGCAGATTTATTGTTTTGATTTCAATGTATTTGTCATGCCTCAGAGTCTAAAGACATGATGTTCTTCCTATTTTGTGGGTGAGTTTGTGAATGGAGTTCTAATTAGAGAAAATAAAATCATGTTACCAGTACAGAAAACAATAACTCTTTACTAATATCAGCAACTTAAAGGACAGCAAGAAAAATTACAAGACAGACCATATCAACAGGTATCATTTTCTCCATTACAGGCAAGCAGTTTGTTCCTGTTAAGTCCAGGATTACTCTGAGTGATTCTTCTGGTTTAGTCACCTTTCTGTCAGACCAATACAAGTAAATACTGTGGTGTACAATCATCTCAAAAAAAAAAAACCAAAGCAAACAAAAGAACAAACCACCAAACCCTAAAGCTAACACAATGTTTGTCCTCAAAGAGAAGAGAATAAGTGTAACAATGGGTACACACCACATGGCTTTTGCAAGATTGTCCTATTCTCCTGTTCCCATTCTGCATTGCCATAACTTTAACTTGAAAATTGGCTTTAATCTACAAGCTGAGATCTATTAATTGTTGGATTACATAAACTGCAG
Source organism: Drymodes brunneopygia (assembly GCA_013400955.1). NCBI lineage: Eukaryota > Metazoa > Chordata > Aves > Passeriformes > Petroicidae > Drymodes > Drymodes brunneopygia. The sequence goes on from VZTZ01035628.1 coordinate 166,852, forward strand.
GACAAATATAATTCACAGAAAAATAGGCTTTAGAGAGAGCCTGTTTAAATCATTGGAAACAGAAGTTATGCAAAGGTAGGATCTCTCATTGCAAAATTCATTTGACAAAAGAAAAATACAACATCTGTTGGAAAGATTTTTTTTTTCATTTGAAGCACTTGGTAGAATATCAAATCAACTGCATCTCTTCAAATTGCTAGGACAATTTGCTGTTTGTCCTTCCAAGTGAATTCTATATAGTTTTCCCTTATAGAAAATGATCACATACAACAGTATTTATTAAATGCTGTTTATAAAACTCACTCAGTTCATGTTTAACTCTGGATAGTTTCAATTATTTTTTTAAAATAATTTAACTGAATAAATACTAAATGAAAGGAAGTAGCTTCTTAACCTCCATGTCCTCTTAATGCAGATCATTTTCTAGCAGGCAGGATATTTTTTCTTGGCCATATTTTCTGCCAAAATACTTCTTTCAGTCTCATTCCAGAAACAAGAGCTTTACATCTTTGAATGAGTATTTGAAAAACACTTGTCTCTGCTTCTGCATGAGTTTTGGGTTCACTTCAGGCAATAAAACAGAGCAGCTTAGGGGTTTGAGACTGAATTCTTCATTTCTCTCAGAGCAACAGTTAACTGTTTGTTTTCTTTGGAGTTTTAGAACCTCTAAATGTCTCACTCCAAAAGTAGAGAGGTTACAGAAACAAATTCTATCTGGACTAGTTTTGGGTTTTTTTAGTTTTTTTGTTATATTCAGTATGACTTGTGAAAGGATGGAGTCTAAATTTGATTTCTTAACATTATTTCACCAATATGGCATTAAATGAAAAGGATGTCACTGATTTTTCTTAACAGCCTGTTTCATCCAAGTGATAAAATCTTGCAATTTCCAACCTCCTCAGCTGCTCAGCTGGTACTCAACTGCATTTGGAGGCTGGCCTAAGCCTGAAAACTTGGAAAATCATGATTTTTATGAAACACATCAGAAATTCAGTTTTTCATTCCCAATCCATGACACCTTACATGTCAGGAGTCTGTTTCTCAGAGGTTGTGAGATTCACAGATATAAAATTTGCCCCCATCTTTATTGCTTTGCAAGAGACTTTTAATTTATTTACATCAGACTACAGTATTGCATGTTTTATTGTGCCTCCAGTAATTCAGTCACTTGGAGAGAGTACACAAAATCTGTTTCTCACACTGTGTGACAAACCCTGTCTGTTTGTCACGCCTGGTGTCTATATTTAATTGTAGCCGACAGTGTGTGGGTAGGCCCCAACAGCTCCAAGTGGGAAGGCAGAAATGGCAGTGACAAAACCTGTGGGATCAATACTGAGCCACAAAGCTGCCTCTGGGCTTCCTTGCCCTCTTTACAGCTATCTCCTGGAACTGGTGTGACCCTGATCATCGGCTCCTCAGTCCAACCTCAAGAGAGACAAAGAGCCAGCTGTAGTTGCTTTCTGCCAACCAAGTGTACCCTGACAGGAAAGCTGTGTTTTGTTCATGATGGTATTAAACTATGCAGCAAATAAAAATCAAAATATGGCCATAAAGCGATATATTAATGCCTTAAAGACCAAAATATCTGGGACATGCTTCCAGGGACCTGCCACGTTTATTCCCACCACCACATGTAGCACATGTGCATGTTGGTGTTCACACAATCCCATGCTCCTAGATCAGCTCCAGCCTCAGCTGCTCTCCCATCAACTCATTCTGAGGAAGGAAAGGATCTTGGAGCCAAGTAGATTGCATAACAGAAGGCACATAATGTAAATTTATATGCAAAATTTTTGCAAGCTGGAATGAGTATTGTTCTCTAGTGTGTTTCTTAGACAATTCATCAACTTCAAGTCATTTCTGATTGGGACAGTGCAATCTTTAGGGGAAGTTATGTAACAGTCACAATAGTACACATTCACAGCAGTAAATAACAACTAACAACCATTATGATTATTTTAATTAAGTTTTGTGCAACAGAGTAATAATCTCCTTCAACATAAAATCATCAAAAGAATTTTTTAAAATTTCTCTCTTGTGTGTACTTCTCTAAATGACTACATAATTTGTTAACAGCTTTGAAAAAGTTCTTGATAATCCTGTTCTGTCTTTTCTTTATGTAGACTGTTAAGTAATTACAGAAAAATAACCCATTAGAACAGGAGTCAGATATAAAATTATAATTTTAAAAAATAAGCACAGCAGAAATACAACTGGTTTTTTTGAGTGAGACCAAGTCTTGGAAATTCGCAAGGTGATGATTTTTTATTAAATTTAAGAAGTACATGTTTTTAGTTATTAACTGTAATTTTGTCTATTCATTAATGTAGAAGCAGTTATTTCTTCTCTGCCTGGAACCTTTCTCATTACTATCAAATCCATTCTTACATGAAGACGTTTTCCAAACAAAAGATATGAGGCCAAGTTCAGAATGCAGCTGAAATAATTTCTTCCAGATCTGAAGTCACTCTTTTGTGTCTGCATTAGGAGAGGAACATTATTTTTTTATTACTGTCACGCATTGCTCATTTCAGTCCTCCATTATCCTTCATCTATAGACTCTTATATTACTGCCTTCTCCCCTTCAATAGCTGCCAATCATCCTATTTTATATGGAGCATAGATGGTCTTAAATGCCATAATTAGTACAACTAGTCACTGAGTACCTCAACTGAAAGATTCGAGTGCATTTAGCTGAAATATCTTAATTTGCCTTATTTTTTTTTTTTTTTTGTAACAAAAACACTGAATCTGAAGAAAGCTGCATTTAATGGGCATTGTTGTCTTTGCAGGGCACCTTCCATATTTACAAAGGCTTCCTGAGGTCAGCTTTGCACGTGCTGTTGAAAGACTTTCAATAACTTTGTACAACTCCATGGCATGCCATGATTAATTTGTTACAAGAGGGGCCAGTATGTCTCAGGGAAAGGGATGAAATTATTGTGTATGTACATACGCCTCTGAACGTAATCTCTTCCAAGGGGCTCTTAAACCTAAAATATCTAAAAACCAGATTATGGCCATTGTCTTCACAGAGAGTAGAAATACCTATTTTCACAAAAAATAGCACTCTCTTCCCACAATTTTTCTTTGACACCTTCTGATTAGAGACCTCGCAAATGCACTTGGACTTCTTTTCACCCTAAAACAAAATAAAATCTTTTAAATGTTCAGTCTGGAAGAGACAGTAAGAATAAAAGAATTTCAGCATTATTATCAATGATTAGGCAGCTCTCCTGGGAAAAGGCAAGCCCCATTTTCTATCTTTTCAAAATATGTTTCTGGCCTTTTTTCTCTCATTCATTAGCTAATATGAAGTCCTTGGAGTAACACACCTAAAGCATCATGTAAAGAATAGCTTACTGCTTCTTGCTTGCCTTGAACTTGAAAGTTTCAGACCTCTCAGGCAATGACAAAACAAAAAATGGGGTACCTCACATTCTGTGTAGAAGAGCAATAAAAATATTTCAAGTCTTTCATTAAAATGAATTGATGCGGGCTTTTATCAAAGGTGTACTGAAGGAGGATAAAACTCCATGGAGCCAAGGTTCACCTATTTATTCCCAACATCAAAGGATTTTCTCATGGCTGGTTTTCCCTACTCTACTTTCCATACACAACATAATGTGTAAGTATGGGACTTAGATTTCACTTTGTGAAAGATCTGTGCTGCCTTTTCCTAGGAATGAACAAAGGTCTCATGTGATTACTCTGACTAAAGGACCTTCTCCCAGAAAGTTAGTAAGTATGTTCTAAACCTTTCCTAATGTCAGTTCTACAGGTGAGACCACAATTTAGGCATGGTGAGGTGGACTGTCATGCTATTGCAAAGGTGCTGAATGACCTCAATACAGAATGCAGCCCAATGAAGAGTCATAATGAGCACTGACCAGATGGTGTTTTAATTTATTATATCAAATCATGTGACATTAGGTATCACAGAGAGCAGACGATGGATATATGTGCACACAGAAATAGAAATATATCCTTTTTTTAGGACTAATGTCTTAAATCTGCTCATAGCAGCCCTCATAGGTTTTTAGGTTTTTAATTCCATTTTTTTCAACACTTCCCAATTAAGCCTGGCTATGCGTCATCTAAGAAAAAAACATCATGGTCAATTGTTTAAGATCTCAGCTTCTGTTCCATTATTAAAGAACAGCATTTGTGAATGACAGCAAGTTTTTAACACTGTTGAGAACACAGAGTACTCAACACTAGATGTAAAGAAGAGAACTTGTTTTTCTTTCTTTTTTTTTCATCAGAATTGTTCATAATAGGTTTTTATAGCACTAGCCCACTTACAGGTTTTCAGGCAATGGGGATGAAATCTGGATGCCCTCAGCTGACAGTCAGCAGCAACCTCTCCAGCACAGCACCCCATCTGCCTCAGAACCACTGCTGCAGGGCCAATGCTGGGTTTTCACAACCAAAAGTAACTCCCAGAAGTCCCTGAGCCTGAGTTGCCCTGTTCAAAGCCCACAGAAACTAGTAATGATGCTCACAGAGCTTGAAGGAAAAATACACTTTGCTTTTCCAAGAGGCCTTCCAGGAGAAAAATGCAAAATGTTTTTTCACTTGGATTTGTAAGATATGTTTCCCTTAGAAGGAAAGCAGTGGAGAAATTCTGATTTCTTATCACACTTCAACAAATCCTATATAATCTACAACCTTCTGACAGCTTTAATAACTAAGTAAGAAGAAATGACACTGTACTGTAAACACATCAATATGTACACACTGTAGCTGCAGGTCTCTAATGTTATGATCTTAGCAATATTAAAAAAAAACAGAGTGAAGAAAATAAAAATACATAGGTCTGTATACTGAGTTACAATAGTGTCAAATAGCCCATATCAAGTTTTTTGACATGTTACTGCATATTTGCTTCACTCCTCTCTTTGGCAAGCCTTTTTATAATCTTCATGCATTGCTCTATGGTACCTCTGCTCTATTTTGCATTTTCTCAAGTCCTTCCACAAGCCTTGCATTCTCTCCACTGCTGAAGTTGATCTGCAAAAGTGAGTTAAATATTTCTTGTTTCACCATCTTGTTCTCCCACCTCACCATTGTACTTTAGTTTTACAGTTATTTTTAGCTGAGGAAATGATCAAGCCTAATTTTTTATATGATGACAGAGCATTTTACATTGTAGTGAAAAACTGGACTGACCAACCAGCTGCTATACTCAGATTTTTGTTCCAGAGATGCACTTGGAAAAATGATATGTACTTTGATAAGGAGTCAACAAGGAGTCTGATCTGAAACCCACTAAACCTATGGGAAAACTCCCACTGATTTTAAGAGTTTTGAAATATAGTCCTTCATATGTTGTTTTGTCAGTTTTTAAAGCATTTTCTGAGGAAACTGAGATTTTACTATCACAGAAACCTAAAATTTCACCGCAAAAAGTAAGCTACAATTCAGAAATCATTTTAAAAACTTCAGAAACTTTACTCAGCAGAAGAAAGGCTAGGAAAAATTAAAAAGAACAAATCTGCTCTTGCAAATTCATGCTTCTTTGAAGGCTGATGATAAAAATTAAAACGAAACAAGTAATATATCAAAATATGGTAGAAAATGAATTAATTTGAATTAAATTGAATTAATGCAAGGATGATGCTAAAAATCACTAAAAGTAAATTTTTATAAGAAGCCCACAGCCCCAAGCTATAGGCATAACACAGCATGACAAATCAACAAATCAAATGAACATCATCCAGATTTTTGAGAACTTGATAGCCAAGAGACATGACAGATGGCTGAACAGCAAACACACAGTATCTTTCTTATTTTGTGAAGCAAAATTTTTTCCAAAATTTTGCAAAGTGTAGTGGTTTAGTTTGCTGAATTAGTTTACCTCCTACATTTGGAACATTCATAGCAAGGAAGGAAAGCTTGCCAATTTCAGAGCATTCAGATATTTTAGAACAAGAGCCAGAATCTCAAGGAGTTTTTATTCCAGCTCTGCAAATGGAGAAACTGAGGAACAGATGGATTGAGAGGGCTTCTTGTGCACTGAGAAACTCCCCTTGAAATTAGTCTGTGGTGAACACAGAGGTGGTGAAGACAAGATTTGACAGTAAAGCTGACTACTGGAATTAGAAATGAGATGTAACCGTTCCTCACTCTCATGCTTCACAGTCCAGGTAAAATCAAATCTCTTTTCTCAAAACAAGAATCTGATAGCTTTTCAGAGTCCATTCTCTGTTAATCATCATGTGATTTTTATATCCCTGAAGAACATACACCAATCTGTTTCTCAAAACTAACAATTTTATCACTTGCCTTTGCCCTAGAAACGTGAGAGGGATCCAGTTTTGAAAAAGGAGGGGTAATGAATTGCACTCTAAAGAGATTTATATGCATTAAGATGTGGTTTATTGGAGGACACTTGGTGGTTGCTGGCATCTTTGGAAGGACTTTCACAGACCTGACACATCCCTTCTTCAGCTCTCAAATTTTTCCCATTTCCTGTGATTTTGCTCTTTTCACAACAGTATCAAGAATAAAGAAATCTATATAGCTGGAACCATAACTATAATATTTTAAGCTCCCCATGCAGCCAACACTGTGGGATGTCAAGCACATAAATCAACGATGCTATTTAAATACTTTAAAATATATTGACTCACTTTCTATTTACATTTGAAATTATCTAAATAAAATGTTTCATGTTGGTTTTGGTTAAGGATTTTTCTGTAGGAGAGTGTGGGGTTTTTTTTCTCTATGTTAGAAATAGCAACTAAGTGTTAGATCATTTATTTTTAGCCCTATAAAAGATAGATAGTTTACAGAAACTCATGCTTGAGCAAGTGACTTGTCCCACAGTTCTCAGACACTGGTTGCAGAGTAGAACAGATACCTCCCTGAAGGTCTACTCCACTGTTTACCGAGGAATCTTTGAAGTGCAATTTGAATTTGAAAAGTAATATTTAAATAAATACAATCAGGAAAGGTGAATCAAGGTGTATATTTAATAATGAAAAGCCATTTTATTCCCAACCTTATTTCATTTTTTTAAAATTTGAAATTAAATATGGTAATAATTTCATAAGCCAAAAAGAAAGAAGTGTCAATTTTTCAATGAGAAAATTCCTTTTCCATAAACAGTTTTGAACTAAACTAACTGGCATTTTGGAACTAAATTTGCATGCTTGAATATATACATATCTTAGACTTCACTCTAACTTAATCAAGCAATTTATAGTCATGCCAGATCTAACATTAACAAAAATGTAAATTACATGAGAAATAAATAGCTCTGCTACAAGGAAACTTATAACCCTTCTAGACTCTAGCTTAGCATTATAATCTTTTCTGTGTACTTACAAAAATCATTTTTCTACCCTGAAAATGTGTTTTTCTGAGTTAACATTATTATTTTTTAAATGTCTGTACCAAATAAACTTAGAAGTGAATGTCACATAGAGTGTAACATCTTTTTAGCTCATTATGGAGTGTTGAGGGAGTATCACTGAGTCTCTCTTTTCTGTTCTACTTGATGGGAAATCTGACAGGGAGAGAGAGCATAAGGTCTGTTTCCTGTAGCCCCTTCCTTCTCCTTGAGGTGGTGAGTGCAAGCCCGAGGAGATGCTTTCTGCCCAGGGCAGGCAGGGAGACCTGAGTGCAATTTTCAGAGATGCCAAAATGATCTGAAAATACTGAATAGCTCAGGGGATCATGGAGGAAAAGAAACTGATGATATTTAGGACAATACCATGTGCAAGCACTGAAGTTTATCTGTAATTTGAAAATATAAACAAAGGTGAATTCATGAACGAATAACAATTCTGACAGAGCTGTTCCAGTGCAAACCTGTTCTCTTTATATCCATACCAAAGTAAATATAAATAACCCAGGCTGCAAGTCACTGGCACCACACTGATCTTAACCAGATTATGCAAAGGGCATTTTGGAGTTACAAGGCCTATAGACAGATCTGAAGTTGGCACAAAATAAAGGTGGAGATCTGAATGCATGATATTCTGCTTAGTTCAAGATAAAACAGTAAACATCAGGAAAAATATCTACCAGAACTAACAATGAAGGTATCAAATAAGTGTATAGAAGACCAACAGGCTCTAAAAATGGATGCATGTTGATTTTACTACAGGTCATTGCACCTAAAAAGGAGGGCTATGGAAAATGCTTTGTTACACTTTATATTGACATACTACATTGGCAATAAAGTTCATAATCCACATTCGTTTCAAGGCAAATTTTATTCATAGTAAGGAAAAGGATGAAAGCTGACAAACTGTGGTTTGCAAATATCACAGTATGTATCAGAGATAAAAAAGCATTTCCAAAGTCATCTAAGAACTTTTATGAATATGCATTTTACATAGTAATTTAGGCAGACCCTTTGCTGGCTTTCCACAATCAGCCTTAAAAAAGAGCTGGACTGCATATTACTAGTAAGGAAATTTATTTTGAATCAGATAAATTAGCTACAAATTGAAATACATTTATTAAACAGAATTAAGTCTCTAAGTGTTCAGTTTCATTCAAAAGTAGAGTGACATCAATTTGGTATGACATAATTTTCAAAGTGAATTAAGCAAATCCAAATTAAGTCCGTCTTAGTCCTAAGAAAAAGAAATCCCTGTAGGTGTTCACTCTAATCTAAACTGTCATTTTCACAAGTCCCTTTCTTAATGTTATGCAGTTTATTCTCTGGGCTTCCTTGAATTAGCCCAGAAAGAATTTTAATAATGTATGAAAAATCTCAAGTCAGATCCAATATTCTTTATACAGGGAAAAATTCCAGGAACTTAATAAATCACAAGGGATATTTAACTTATGATATTTGTTTTCCAGAGGATAAAAAATTAGCTACAACTGTGCCTCAGATTATCAAATAAAAGAAAGGTTATTAACTAACAAAGAAATGTACTGAGTTAGAAATAGAAGCTTTAAGTTTATGCAGCAAATATCTGTTTATACATTATCAGTTTAAATCGGGTGGGACTCACCCATTTTTTCTGTTATGAGATGTTCTACTCTGATCCTTCATCTGAATTTGCCCTATGGTGAAATGCTTGGAGATTTATGCATCTTTTACTTCAGTGTCAGCTACGCAATTTTTTTCCTTGCAATTCCTTGTAAAAAAAACCAGATTAATTTCTTTCCCTAGAGAACTTTACCTTCTTTTTGTTTACTGCTTTCTTTCAATAAGAGCACTTTAATAGGCTCATCTAATACACAAAACTATCCAACTGGCCTCTTTAAGGAAGATTGATTTTTATTTCCCTTACATTACTGCACAACTAAAACACATATTTACAGCACTTTATGTGAGATCAGAATCAGACTGTCTTGTAAATAAAATAAGAAATTGCTGTTGCAAGTCAAAAGGTTTGAATGGACAGCAAACACGCTGTCCATTCAAATGTGTCCCTCAAGTGGGACTTGAGAGAAAAATTTCAAACTTGACTTGTAAATTAATTTAACATCAGTTACTTTTCCTTTGTGTGTCATGAATGAGTACTGAACTGAGCAGACAGTGTCACTGCCAAACAAAGCAAATTCATGAACTAGTCTAGTCTCACACTGCTTAATCAATTTCCTATCAAAAATAGTTACACTGAATAGTAATTCATATTTTTAAAGCAAAATTCTTTAGGTCATTTCCTCATTGAGTTCTTTACAATTCTAATGTACATCCATTTTTAAAGCTGTGGATACTCACAGCCTTTCAGTAAATTCAATATGAAGAGACATAGTTTAAAAACTCCATGTCCCCCTCAGGCATCCCACAGCAGTTTCTAAGCTCCCTTTACAGTTAAAAAATTCACATATCATTTTTCAGTTTCTCTTTGAAATGCACTCACACAAATAATGACTTCTACATTTCTCAATGTTTCCTCTCTGCTGTGGGGAAATCAAAATAATTCAATAATTTTCTTTTGCAGAACAGCTTATAAATATTCCCTGGATTTTCTCACATCACTCGATAAAATGCAGTGAATGTTTTGTTATGGCTCTAGAATTTTCTTCAGAGAAATTGCTTAAGGAGTTGTTTTCCAGTCTATATTTCAGTAATGATGTGTTTTTGTATATAGAAAATGTTTGTCTATGTGTTTCATTTTGGTACACAAGCTCAAAAAAATTCTGTTTAAAGTACGTCCTTTTTTCATATGTAAAGTCTCTCCTTATTTTAATACTTTATGAATAAAGTTACGGTGGTTCTGAAAATGTAGGGGGTTTTTTTGCAGGCAAAATATGATCTTATTTATATTCTCACTGTCACAAGAAAAAAATTTTCTAATGCAACAGAAAAAACAGATATCATAGAGTCACAGAGTCATAGAATCACAGAATTTTGAGTTTGGGTTTAAAGGGATCTTCAAGACCATCTATTTCCAACCTCCCTGTCACAGGCAGGAGCATCTTCCACTGCAGGTTCTCAGAGCCCCATCCAATCTGGCCTTGAGCACTTCCAGGGATGGAGCATCCACAGCTTTTCAGGACAATCTGTTCTGGTGTCTCACCACCCCTACAATATAGAATTTCTTCCTAATATCCAACCTAAACCTACTCTCTTTCAGTTTAAAGCCATCCCCCCCCGTTGTATGCCACAAAGCCACTACATGCCCTCAACAAAAGTCCTTTCCCAGCTCTCCTGTAAGCCCCCTTCTAAGTTTTCCCAGAAGCCCTCTCTTCTCCAAGCTGAACAGCCCCAACAATCTCAGCCTGTCTTCATGGGAGACAATTGTAAAATTGAAAAACCTAGTATTTCCTCCCAGCAAAATTCACTGCATTCATGTCTATTGGATTTCGGTAAACAAATTTCTAGTTTGAAAGTCAAATTTTCCGGGTTTCACTGTACTCTATCATGAGGAGTGAAGCAGTGCTTTGGCAATCCAGCCACAGTAACATTGGCATCATCACTGCTGGTATGAGAGGGATCAATAAATCATTAGCACTTCTGCTAAAGGCCTTTTAATCACATCCCTTTCTTGACATACCTGCAGCAGCATGTGTCAGCCCTAGAAGTTAAGCCAGCATATTTTAACAACCTGGCAGCTGGAAGTTTTCGGAATTATATGGTACTCAGGTCTGCCTTATCTTAAGAGAATTAAGTTTTCACCTTTCTATGCTCTCCTCTTGCTAGTTCTTCATTACAAAACCCACAAAAACATATTACTAAACCATTTGGCTCGGATTTTTGCCTCTCATGTTTATTTTTTTAATAACATCATTTTTTTACTTAGACCTTCATAAATGCATGTTTTCTCACCCATGATTTCACGGTATTAATGAAAGGAACCACATACGTTAAACTGAAACATTTTACTTCATCAAAGTGCCAGCTGTTCTTATATATGTAATAATTGCAAATTGCCTAGGCAACCTGCATAACTACAGAAGACATGAGAAGTCCTCTGGCTCTGACACCTTGCACATAATCACTTTCTTCTTTTGGCATGAGCAGCAGAGATCCTTGCATTTGTGTGGTACCCTGCCCTCACTTCAGCTAATGTACACGAGGCTGATGCTGGCCTTAGGACCTGTGCCTCTTTAGATTGCTCCGGCAGGCAAAGGACGGAGATTCATTCCTCCCACGGACAGGTGAGAGTGGCTCTGCCTCTGTTGGCCCCTGAGGAAACCTCAGCCAGTGATCCCAAACAGACTGAATATGTCCCAGCTTCCACTCAAAAAATTATGATGAGCCCATCATATGTGTCTCTTACTTCAATGGCTTGCTCAGTATCGGGGAATTCTTTTGAAGTTTTCCTTTCCAGATTAAAGCCCTTCCCCAGGTCCATTCTGGGGTAAACTGCTGGTAAGAAAACCAACTGTTTTTCTTAAACTTAAATAAGTAAGTTTGTAAGTTTGTTTGTATAACCTTAAATTACAGATTTCTGCCTGAAAATGAAAGCAACATGATGCAATATTTTTGTAATGATGAGCTTAGTTGACAAATAATGTTCCTCTGATTTTTAGTCCTGTATGTAACCACCAACAAGTCAACCTGATGTCTTTTCATCTCATTTTTAATAAAATGCTATATTCTACTCCAAAAGTAAAACCACCCAATAATCATGAGGGTGACAAAAACAAATAGCCACCCAAGGAAGCTGAGTCAAGTTTAGAGGTAAAGACCACACGTGTGTGGTCAAGCGGAGGCAGATTTCAGCAGTGGCTGATTTACCACACCCTGGTACCAGTTTTAACTATGAAACATCTTTGTCTTCAGCATAGCATTGACTTACAAACTCTCTTACCTTTTTAGTTGCACAGTTATAACCATTTTTCGGTAGGCATGTAACACATTTATGTATTTAGGATTTTTTCCAGAAGAAAAAGTAACATCCCAATATTTTCAGTGTTATATTAAAACCAAGAGATAAGTATGGAAGACAAACTCCAGTATAAGCAGTTATGTTTGCCTCTAGCATTCATTGCCCACAGTCAAGATAAATTCAACATAAATCAAAATTAGCAACTTACAGTACTGAATTACAGCAATCTAAGATGGACTACCCAGTAGAACAGAGATTAAATTCAACTGCTCTTGAGAGACCATAAATTCATCTAGATTCCATATTTTATTGAGAGAAAAAATTCAGCAAAGTTTTCAAATCCTGGAGAAAAATTTTAGAGGATGAATTATAATGGAAATGTTCTCACAAGTCTGTGAATTGGTTTTCTTTTCAGCCCAGGGCTTTGAAATATGTTAATCATATTGCTCTCTCATATTTCACTCCCTTTGCCTGTTTGAAGGCTGCATTTTGGCTTTGGTGAGTTTTTACATCTGTCCTTGAGTAGAGTAGAAAATGTATAACTAAAAAACATGTAAAGATTAAGAGAAATTAAACTCTTGCCTCCATCAAGCCAACATCCCAAGAACATTGATGGCGTAGATCATGGATGAATGTGCCCAAGTAAGGGACGAGGAATAGGCAGAAAAGGTTGTAGCCAACAGTACCAAGCCTTAGCAGAAATTAATCCTACATCAAAATATACATAAATGTTTGAGCAAGAAACACTTGTCAGGAGATAGAAATTATCATAATGGATAAAAAAAAAAAACTTTCTGGCATAGAAGCTGAATAAAGAAATGAGTCAATGTCATTACAGTTATAATACCTGTAATTCAGCATGAAATATCGTTTGAAAGACATAAGCCTGGAAAAAAAAACTACCAGGATAAATTTTTTCTGGTGTTCTGGAGAAGTTATTGGTAAATGTAAAATCTGGGTGACAAAACTGAAACAATAAACAGTCATTTTATCACTAAATATCGTCTTCTGGAGGTCACTTTTGACATCCCTCAGGTACATCTCAGAAATCCATAAAAACCAGCACAAAAAAAGTCAAGCAGGTTAAAAGTGGTTTTGATTTAGTTTATTACCATGTCATATGCTACTGTAACATCAGTTTCTTGACTCATGATGGTTTAGGTGAGTGCAGAAAAAATTTGAAGATCCCCAGTTTCAATATCTCTGTTCTGGTACTGAACTACAGGTTCGTGGTTCCAGTGCTTCTTAGCAGCTGTTGTTTACTAGCTCTTGTCTTTGCTATGTTTAGCTCCTGAGAGTTTGCCAATCATTGTTTGCTAATATTTTGGTTCCCCAATCAGGTAAATTTCATAAGAGCAAATTATCATAGAATCATAGAAAATGCTGAGTTGGAAGGGACTCATCAAGATCATTGAGTCCAGCTCCCTGCCCCACCCAGGACATTCCCAAGAGTCACAACAAGTGCCTGAGAGCATTTTCCAAATTCTTCTTGAACTCTGTCAGGCTTGGAGCAGTGACCACTTCCCTGGGGAGCCTGTTCCAGTGCCCAACCAGCCTCCGGGTGAAAATCCTTTCCCTGATATCCAACATAAACTTCCCCTGACTCAGCTTCATGCCATTTCCTTGAGTCCTGTCACTGGTAACAAGAGTGGAGAGACCAATGTAAAAGATGGTAGAGCAGCATCTGTATGAGGTACTTGGAACTGCTCATTATAAATCTCAGTATTCTCAATACAGTGTCAGTATTCTGGTTCAAAAGCATTTCCCATTTTTAAGAAGCATTCATCCTTATCTTCTTAGCGAAAGTTCAGTAGAGTCTACAGAGCCTACAGAGAATATTCTTTTAAATCAAATAACACATTCAGCTGCAAATATAGGTCTTTCTGTGATTTTCAATTATCTACTATACATCAAAACCGTATGATTTCCCTTAGCTTACCTCTATCCTTGTCTCCACATTTGCATCTGCCCATCTGACACTGAGGCAAGGAGTACAAGACATGTTTTAAATCCTGCATTCCTAAGGAAGTTTTCTCCAAAAACTGACCAATTTCTAATGGCTACCTTCAAATTCTTACCTCAGAATTCACATGTGCTGGATGAAGGGTAAGCCATATGTGAGAGATGATATCAAACTGAAAAATGAAGGTTCACAGCATGCCAACAGAAGACTTCAGGGTTACCCAACATATTTCTCCAGACACCTCAATGCACAGAAAGGTCAAAGTTTACACATATGGCCCTTCTGAACTGTTGTGTGCACCCACTACATATAGCAGAAATGCCTGTAGAGGAGCCAAAAATTTCAACTAAGTTACGCAGTTTTGAAGCTCTTTAAAAAAAAAAAGGAGTGTGGCAAAGTAAATAACTCATCAGCATTTAGCAGCATAAACACCAGAAGGAGCCCTGAAGGAGATGTGTCTTATTGCATTTTAAACAAATATCAAGGTAGGTAACTTGCATGATAAATACACTGCAATTTGATTCCAGTAATTTATTAAATTAACAAAACCATATTTGTTTATCTCAATTGCAAAATTGCATAAGTTGCCATCTTATTTTCAATTACCATTTATTTCAGTCTTAAACATGAGTTTAAAATGAGAGTTTCAGTTGTATTTCAAATGTTTTTGTACCACAGTCCAACATACAGAACATATGCTCCATAAGTTTTCTGAGCAGAACTAAGGTTATGCAAACACAACATTCACCATATTTTCTCCCATCATATGATAGACATATCCTCACACTCAGTTCTAGTACTAGCTGGATTGATTACAAAAAATCCTTCAGATTTTAAATCATCAGATCTATGTTCTAGGAACCAACTTACCTTCACCCCATCACTGCAGTACCTAAGTCGCACACAATTGTCATATGTAGAAAGGGGCTTTTACACACTTTTTCTCTACATGTCTCTCATATTAGGTCTTGGTTCACGCTTCCAACCAGCAACCATACACGCCAGGCAGAGAGCTCCTGCTCCAACCTGCTCCAACCTGCTCCAACCTCCTCCAACCTGCTCAGAACTGTACTAAGGCAGTTTCTTCAGCCAGCAAGAGGTCTTACAATTACAGCTGTGAAATTACTGAAGTCCTATATATCATCTTCGTAAAGGCATCTGAAAAATCAGATGCGCCTCCAGTGCTGCTTTTAAAACATACTGGCACCCAGCTCCTTCAGGGAGCCAGCTGCCTTCGCATTTCCAAATTAATCTTGCTTGAAACTACCTTGCAAATTTTGCCCATTTGATTCCTTTGATCTCACAACAAATACCTGAGACAGTTTCTGGGAGCAAGCTCCAGTTTTCCAAACGCTGGTTCACGGTACCTGCAGGACTATCTTTTGTTCTTGGAGCTGTTAATTGAAGAGTTAGGCTGTAAGCTTTCTAAGAGAGAAAACATTGCCAGTTTTTATTCTTTTTTTTTTTTCAGTAAGTGCCATGAGTGTACTAATAGCTTCTGCTAAAAGGAAATTTGAAATTCACAGCCAGTTTCCACCAATGTAAGTTTCCCATGGATACTATTTGTCTTCATTTGTTCAAAGCAAATTAACAATATGGTGTGGAACAGAGCCAGCATCTGCACAGTCACTTATGCCCAACACCCTGAGCTTTGGCATATGATATGTTGAAACATGAATATCTTACATCAAGCCTCAGGTCAGTCAAAATATTGCTCACATGAACTCTTATTAACAAAGCAGAGGGTAAGGAAATGAAGAACTGTAAAGAGAGCTGTTCAGGCTGCCTGAAAAACAAGAATTCAATTTGTAGCAACAAAACCGAGACTGCTTGAAAATGTTCAGGGAGGTACAGAAAAATCTTCAAACACAAACCTGGAAAGCCTCCCACGCTTGGAGGACATTCATCCAGCTGGTTCCCTACTTGAGTTCCTTCAGCAGAGCTGTAGTTCACTTTCTTGCACTGCTATGTCATGGCCTCTCTCCTGCTTCGTGGCCTTGGCTATAGGGTCTAACACAGCAGGTCTGACTGACCCTGCCTGGGCAGGGCTCAATTTCTGAGTAACCCAACTAAGAGACTGTTCTGCCTTCACAGCCTCTTGCAATAACAGAACTTGCCTCAAGCCCTCCATGCAGATCATCTCTGCCATGGCGTGAGCCATTCCTGGGCCTCACATCTATGCAGAAGTGAGGCCTGTACAACTCAAAAGTGAGTGCCAAAATGTTTTGTTTCGACCAAAGATGAAGCCACTACCTAGGACATGGGAGATCCACATTACAGTCCCTGAACACCCCTTTTCAGCCATACTAAACTGTCTTCTCCTCATCTTACTCCTCCCTAGTGAGAGCAAAGCACCTGGACTGGCGTCCTTCTGGAGGTTGTTCTGCTTGTTTTCACTAAAAAGTCACCCTAAGAAACCTCTCCTGGAAAAATTTTATTAGAGCAAACTCATTGAAAAAGAATTTCAGTTTTGACAAAACAATACTTCCCAGTCATGAGTACAACTCTCACTGCTGTCTCCTAGGGCATCATTGTATGCTAATTACTGGGATGTGGTGAGCTCTGTTTGCTGTTTACAAAAATAAAAGCAAAGGCAGGAACTTTTTCTGTCAGCTGTCAAAATTAGCAATAAGCTAGTTTTCAGTGAAGAAAGTTTCTGGCAAGCTGTCAACCAGAAAATTAAAAAGCAGGAAGAGAACATTTATCAGACATTATAAACAAGTGTAGCATTTAAGCACATGCTTAATGCAAGGCTTGGTTTCTCTGCATGCAGCTCATCTGTGTAGAGTGGAAACAAACAGAAACATGTATCTGCTTGGGAGAGAAGGAGGGGAAGAGATTAGCTGACAAGGGGGAAAGTGCTGAGGGAATTTGCAGGAAAGTCTAATGCATCCAGTTTAACTTGTTTATTAAGCTGGAAAATTCTGGATATAGCTCCCAGTGACAGACCTTCATTATCTGCCTTTTTTTTTTAATATCTACAAGGAAATTCTGCTTGCACTTGCTGTCTAGGTGTATTTGTCGCCACTGAGGACAATAAAGAATATTGAACTGGAAAAAGTTTCATCAAAAACCACAAAAGTTTTTAGGATTCATCACGTCAAATTGGAGTGTTGCTCTAGCAAGATCAATGTCTTTCTGCACAGAGGCAGTGACTCTGCAGAGGGAAATTTGCCACACTTCTGAACCCATCATGCATATCAAACAGCACATTTAAACTCCTAATCTCTCACTGACTTTCAACACCAGGTGCATTTTGAAGCATGATATCAGATAATAGTTTTCTAGAAGTGGTAACTGCAGCAAGTACATGTACTGGGGAAAACAGGTATAAAGAGCCTTCACACTGAGAGCACAGGACGTGTTAGGAATATATGCAAGGTTTACAAATAACAACCCAGATGAAAGGAATCTAAGACCACTTAAAGAAAAACTCCTTTATTTCCATATGAATTCTTCTTTAATGCCATAGAAACACAGAATTATAAAATGGTTTGGGTTGGAAGGAACCGTAAAGATCATCTAGGTCCAACCCTTCTACCATGGGCTGGGACACCTTCCACTTGACCAGGTTGCTCAGAGCCCCATCCAGTCTGGCTGGCCTTGAACACTTCCAGGGATGGGGCATCCACAGTTTCTCCAGACAGCATGTTCCAATGCCTCACCATCCCCCCAGAGAACTTCTTCCCAATACCTAACATAAACCTACTCTCCTTCAGGAGCCATTCCCCATGCCCTTGTAATACGTCCCTCTTCAGCTCTCTGGTAGGCTCATTTTAGGTGCTGGAAGGCTGCCTCAGAGCCTTCTCTTCCCCAGGCTGAACAGCCCCAACTCTCTCAGTCTGTCCTCATAGGAGAGGTGCTCCATCCCTCTGATCATTGTCATGACCCTCCTCTGGAGTCACTCCAACAGGTCCACATCCTTCTTATGCTGGGGACCCCAGAGCGGGATGCAGCACTCCAGCTGGGGGAGAGGGGTTAGAATCACTCTCCAGAGGAGGATAACCACCTCCCCCAACCTGCTGACCCCTCTCCTGATGCAGCCCTGGATACAGTTGGCTTTCTGGGCTGCAAGTGCAGCCAGAAGGTGAGGAAGGAACCATCTGGCAAATTCATACCAGACTAACACCATGAAGCAGAAATTTCCTATGTAGTGCATTCAGTTTGCAGTCTGGGTGCTATTTGCGGAAAACACCAACAGGGAAAAGACTTTATCTCACCCTGCTAATGTATGTGCTCTTCTCTGTTCTTGCAAATAATATTGTGACTCTTCAGAAGCCACATTGAATGGTTTTCAGATATATCTTTTAAGAGAGAGGTAATGTTGAGCTTTCCAAAGGCACATCAAGGGTGTATTCCTCTTCTCAGAGTCTGGGTACCAGTGTATCAGGCCACGAGCAAGATGCCATTTTCCTTCAGAAAATAAGTAAAAAAGGCTGTGTTTTCCTATCCTCTTTTTTTCTGCTCCATCCATCATAATGTTTTTCTGAAAGGAAATCCATATTCAGATCAGCTCTATTAATAAACAAGGCAACCTTCCCCAACTCCCTACTCTTTCCCTGCTAAGTAGCAAATTTCCATTCCTTTCCTCCATTTGTTAAAGCAATGACTCAGAGGGTTCTTGCAAGGCTGAAACACCCAGGATGTGTGAAATGCTCATATCAAATCAAGACACAAGACAGCTCACCAACTCATAAAAAACTGCTAATATCATAGTAATCCGTAAATATTTTTTCTCACTGACAGATTTTGACCCCTGTTTCTGTTTGTAGTGGGGAGGACATTCATTCCACAATGCTCATCTCATGAAGACCTCTTTCCCCAAGGAATCACTTTTCAAAATGACTCTCTAGGACCTGCCTGAGTTTTTCCAAGCCTTTCAGAGCAATAAAAGTAGGTCGCAGAGCTAAAATAAAACCTATTTTGTGTTTTCTTCTGAAAAAAGTCTAGCAAATAGCAGATATACATCTACAGAAGAGATATGCAAAGTCTGTGGCCTGTTCCAAACTTTCCTATAGCATCTTCTGGCATGGCAGATGCTCCCAAACACACCGTGCCTTTGCTGGCAAGCAGTCAAGTGTCCTGTGGTGAGTTGACCCTGGCTGGACACCAGGTGCCCACCAGAGCTGCTCTATCACTCTTATCCTCCACTGGGCAGGGCAGATAAAATATAACAAAGGGCTTGTTGGTCAAGATAAGGGCAGGGGGAGATCACTCTGCAGTTATTGGCATGGGCAAAATAGACTTGATTCAGGGGAAGTAATTATATTGTCAATGAAATCAGAGCAAGATAATGAGAAATAATTGCTACAGAACAACATAATGCTTGTCCAATTTTTTAAGCCACATAAATGAGAAATATCACTCTATAAAACCTTTCCATTCTTTCCTATACCAATTAGGAAACAAACAAAAATTTTATACTTGCTGTACAGTGGTTGTATGAGGGAACCTACTCTGGCATATTACATATGTATCATATGTAGCATTCCAAATTTGTTTGCCTCTGGCCAGTACTGGTACAAAGAGTGAAGCACGTAAGTTCATAAAAAGAGCTCTATATTACTCATCTGATGCTAATGGGATCTGAATTGCAGCTGTGATCTTCATGGGGTTATCATTCGGTCTATGTGACTTAACTGTACTTTATTGTCTGTTTAAAATTCGCCTATTAGAGTGAAATCAGAAATGCGGTTTCTGTCATACATAGAGCAATTACTCTTTGTACAAAGCCTGTGGAAAGGTCTGCTGTTCTTTAAAGATTAGGTAGAATTTAACAGAAGTTTTTACAGCAGTAGCACACTTTCTGTGTTTTGCCCAGCTGCCATTTAGTACTACAGAAACCTATAGGCCTATCCATGTCCAAATTTTTTACTTTTTTTTATGCCAAGCCTGTGCCAAACCCAAGCAACTCCTTGCTTAGCCCTTTTTTTTGCCTGAGAGTTGTGGTCTGGAAGCCTCTGCCACAAGCTTCTTGGCCTTCAACATCAAGTGCAGTTGCAGCTTCTACCATTTGGTGTTCCAGCAGATGAAAATAGCACTGTATTGAAAGCATTAACTTGGGGACACAGCAAACATACACCATGCTCAAATCCTGATCTGCATCCTACTACATAAGGTTCAAATTTGTATTGATTGCTCAGCTGAAAGCACCATGAAAATGCACAAGGAAACTTGTCTGTATTGCAGAAGGTTCATTGAATGTGGAAATTGCAGTTTTATATGGAAAAGCTATTGTTTTCCACTGTATAAAACCAAATAAAGCCTCTGGCTGTAACTGAAGTGCTCTCCTGGGATGAGAAAGTTTCTCTTCTCCACCTGATCCCAGAGACAGTGCACGCTTTTATTTTCATTAAGTGAATGAAATGACACTAATATCTCATTTTGGGAAGAAAAATATTATTTTCATAACGTTCTATGTGATCCTATTATTGTTATAATTACTTCTCACTTTTATGGCTGCCACTCTGAGGAATCAATTTGTATGTGCATCTGGATTATGGTACTATCAGCCACAGAACACTTTTAAAATGCAGAAACACAATTAAGAACCAACTACAGGGTGCAGTAGAGTGGCTAAATGTCACTTTGCCCTGTCAGACAAGAAAAGAGAAACTCCATACCAGGGAGCACTGTCTGTGCATATTTACATATGGGGCAGAATTGCAACACCTGACAACTCCCATAAGGCAGAAGCACCATATTTTAATGTGATTCATTAAAATATGAAGTAACCTCTGAGTTTTAGGCACATATAGGAGCTAATAAAATGGAAGAAGAAAAAAAAATGAAGAAAAAAACATAATATGGATTTACAAATAACAGTTTAATGCCTGCATAATTTCTATTTTTTTTAAGTTTTTTTTGATCAAAGAAGAAGACTGAAACTCAAGCAGAAGTTGAAAGAAGAGGGGATACACTAGGTAAGCCTAATTTCTATGCAGGAACTGTCCACTCCAGACACTTCTTGCACCATGACACAAACAGAGATAAGAAATATCATCAGATGGAGGAAAAAAGTGTTCCAAGAGCATGAAATACCAGCTTACCTGCTACAAATGGCAGCATATTAATGCTAGTTTTCAGCTGAATAAAGGCATTTTTCAATTAGGGCAATTTTGGCCATAAAAAATTCTTTTTCAGGGAAGACAGAAGGAGGTACATATCCCTAAAATGCATCCTGCCATTCCCAGGGCTAATTAACAGTGGTTTTGCCAAGTACATTACAACTTCACAGTACAAGGGTATTTTCACTGATCAATCAAATATTTGTCCAACAGATGCAGACTTTCAAAGCTGTGTTTCAGATATCTAGAAATAGAAGATAAATATAGTCAACAGATTTTTTGCCCATACTAAGCGTTTACTGAAGAGCAAGATTTAGTTGGAGGTCTATCATTAGACTGCCTTCATGGCTGCTTCCTGGTGATGCTTTCTGAGAAGCTTCTTGTACAAGAAAGTATTTTAAAAATTATAGGGGCTGTTTTGGAGATAGACAGCTCAGTATTTGCTTTAGTGAGAGACATTTCAGAGAAAATGCATCAGCAGTAATAAGTACTTTTCTTCTAGGACATGATGGCCTCTACCAAGAAAGCCTGCAGCATTTCAGAGTAGTTTCCAAACTCTCCTTTTACCATGCACCTTTCTCCCACTCTGCCAAATGTTTTGTACTTCAGTACCCTTCTTGTCTACTTTATCTCCATAAATTGAGGCCCTCTGAACTCTCTGTGTTTTCTAAGCTTTTAGAACATATTCCAGCTAATTTGAAGAGAGATTGGCTGCTTTATAATATATATGTATAAATATATAAAATCAGGGTTCATAAATTCAAAGCAAAAGAGATTTTGTACATCCATACATAGGTACACATGGACACATCACCCGTATTTTTCACGTTTCCTAGATTCTATACACTTTTCCTAAGCAAATGCTGTCACTGCGAATATAATTTTCTCGTACTGGGTACCCACTATCAAGTCTTCATATCATTAAATCACTAACAGGCACCAACACCTCCAGGAAGTTTACTACAGGGTTTGATGCAACTTTGCAGTGGAGTACAAAGCTGCAGGTATTTTTGATATTCCTTTCAGCAGGGAAATAGCAACCTGGATTCCCACAGCAAACAGTCTGCCCCAGGGCTTGCTTACTTATGAAGGAGATGGGTGGTTCCCTTGTGTAGATCCCTAAGCCCATCTGAGATGTTGTCATTGTTATTAACAGAATTGGAAACTGAATAAAAGAGCTTGTATTTGCTGCCAACTAAAATTCAATGTTGGAGGGAAAGCAGACTGAATAGACTGGTAACTTCCCTGATTATTTTCCAGAAATGGTTGTCCTGGTTTCAGCTGGGTTATTGTTAATTTTCTCCCTAGCAGCAGATACAGTGCTGTGTTTCGGATTTAGTAAGACAATGTGTTGATAACACACAGATGTTTTAGTTGTTGCTAAGCAGGGCTTACCCTGTGTCAAGGACTTTCCAGTTTCCCATGCTCTGCCAGCAGGCAGGTGCACAAGAAGCCAGGAGGGAGCACAGCCAGAACAGCTGACCCAATTTTGCCAAAAGAGATACTCCATACCACAGGATGTCATGCTCAATGTATAAACTGGGGGGAGTTGGCCAGGAGGAGGCAGGCACTGCATGGGATGGGATGGGCATTGGCCAGTGGGTGGTGCAGGACTGTATTGGGCATCAGGTGTCTGTCTTGGGTTTTATTTTTCCATCTCCTTTTTATTAATAATAGTATTAGCATTAGTATTCATATTAGTATATTTTACTTTGTTTCCATTATTAAACTGTTGTTATCTCAACCCACGAGTTTTTTGGAGGGGCGGGAATGGGCAATGAGAAAGCAAGTCCATAGTTCTTCGTTGTCAGCTGGGGTTAAACCTCAGTGGTGTAACCTAAAGCTGAGCAGTCCTTGCATACAGTGTGTGACAGGCTTTACCCAAGGCAGCAGGACAAGCAGCTCCTGCTCCCAGCTGCTTGCCCCCAGCTAGCAGCTCCCAGTGCTTCTGCACTCTCTTGCATTAGCCACACAGTTGGACATCAAAACACTTTTAACTAAGTACTCAAAATCTTCAGCCTGAGATCATTCCACCTTGAATGTCAGTGGTTTATGCAGCAACAGTTCCCAAGCCACATGCAGTCCGACAAAAAGAAAAACCCAAGCCAAAATACTTTGATTCAGTCAGTCAAAATATCTTTCAGTCTATCACTCTGGTAATTAATAGATGTACTCACTATATTGTACTACACACCTGTAAGATACAGTTAAAAATTATCCAGGCACAATTAATTTTTTTATTTGACAGATTACATAAGTTATCACAAACTCAATCAATTCTCCTGAATCCACATTTTTTCTGAAAAAAATCACTTTGATGGAAAGAAAACAGCCAGATTTACAATGATTATATTTGATTAAGGATTGATAAACTATTAAGGAAAAAAAATCCCAGCAGAATCTCCCTGTCTTCTTTGCAAAGACTACATTAATTTGCCAGAACCAAGAGGAATTCTGGCTCAAATCACTGTGTTTTCCCTTTGTCTTTCACAGGACAAAAATTTCATTTTCAGTTTTCCTCTGAATTTCTCAGCATTTTGAGATATTGCTCCTTAACTAAACTTGGGATTTCTCAGCATCTGAGCATCATTTCTCTGCCATCTGTTGGTCTGTCCTGAACCAGAACACAAGGCATATTTTCCAAATAAAAGATTTCTCAGTTACAAGAAGCAGAAAACACAGAAAGTGACATATTAACTAACCACAGTAGCTGATTGAGTGGAATTTAACCCCTCAAGTAGGTCCACGACCATGGTTTTTGCAGTATTGAATTTTTGGAACCTCCAAAAAGGAAGGGAGATGAGAGAGGTTGCAGCAAGTACAACTAATTCCCAGGCTGCCTGCATGTGTCTGCCCCATGTCACCTTCTTCCAGGACCCATGGGACAGCACAGCCTGTCCCTGCTGCCCCATTCCCCACCCAGACCTACTCCTGGGTCAGGCAGCTCCTGCCCTGCCTTCAGCTCTTGCTGCCTCCTGGAGCCAGCACAAGAGAGAAGGCAAGGCATTGGCCTGGAGTTATAAAGAAAGTGAAGTGCTCTGCAATGGGAATTCAATCATATAGAAGCAGATTCGGTGAGCAAATCCATAGTATTATTTTTAATGTACTTTCTCATGTATTAAATATATCTTGGCCAGTTTTCTGCTGTTGTTCAGTGAAGAGTAGCAAGCTGGTCAATTTGACAAGAAAGCTTCTGAGACACCTTTCTACTGCATTCAGACTAATTTTGCTGTTAATGTTCCATGATAGAAATAAACCTTTAGGACACATTCTTATAGCACTTTATAAGCTTAATTGTTAGTATGTTATACTTTCCTCCCACTGTGATAGAGATGATGATCTCCTTATTAAACACATAAACCCAAAAAAATATTATTAGGAACCTCCTTTTTTCAAATTAAGAGCATTGATTTTTCATTACAATGCAGAGCACTGCAAATAATGTGTAGAACAAAAACACTATTCAAGCACAGATATACATATGTAAATGGCAAGTCATGAACAAGAACACAGGTTATTTTGAATGAAAATAGTTCATTAGATTCTAGTTCCTTCCCAATTCATTTGCTGCTGACTTGATAAATACCTTGGATCTTCAAATTTTATCTTAAACATTCACTTTTTTGTGCCCATTTAAAGGTCATGACTTAATTTAGAAAGGTGAGTGCATGTTAAAAAAAATGAATGAATGACAGAATAGGAGGTGAGACTCACTCATCAATTGTGTAAGCATCATTCATTTCCCAGGCAAAGCAAGCATCCTGAGGTCAGCTATTCATTCTTCATGTAGAAACAATCAGAAAGTGTCAGATTTGTCCAGAAAGTATTATCTTGACTATTTCAACAACAATTGCATTTATCAACCTGATACCAAAAATATTTGATATACATGACTGTATTAACAAAAAGTATATGGAAGTCCTGCAGAAGGCTGAATTTCTACAGTGCTTCCACAGGAACTGGGCTGCCAGCTAGTTCAAGAAAAAAGTCATTATTTATACTGGTTTGCATGAAGTATTTTTGATCCGATAGGACCAAATCAGATGCTGTTTCTGAGAAAATTTGCCATGAAATGAAGGCACCCACCTTATTCATTATTTCATATAAAGAACAAAATTAACAAGAAGACAAATGAGGGTGAAGATAATGAGAGCATTCCTCCAAATTTCAGCAGCAGCAGTAGTGGGAGTTATAATATTTAACATCAGGAAGACAAAAGACTACAGACTGGAAGTTAGGCTCAGTTTTACCATAAGCTTACCTTCAGCAAGTTAGGAACGTATTTAGATGTGCCTTGACACCTCCATCTTCACAGCAAAACAGAGAAAATTACTGAATTCATGGGACTGTATCAAAAAAAATGTATCAGCATCAATAAATCAGGAACTTTTCCAAATGTCATTAAATCATCCAGTAATATTTCTTTTACATCAATCCAGATAGTACACTAGTTTCTAATTTGTCAAATATTTATTTCAGATTGTTTACAAATTGTCCAGGAAAACAAGTTACACATGACAGTGTTTCCTTCATGTAATGAATGTAACACGGCTTTTCATCAATTTTGTAACAAGTGAAGCATTTGAAGTTTTCTAGCCTCCTGTTCAATATACACTTTGAAAATGCATATTATATTATTCAGACTCAATAAAGAAGCAATCATCTTGGAAAATCACACATACAAAACATTACGCACAGGTGATTAAACACGTGCTAACAATTCTCCTTAAATTCTGATATTTTTGAATGCCAAAAGGTTTTACCTTACACAGACACGATAAAATCACTTTGGTGTGTAGGTAGATCATGCTTAAATTGGATTTTCACGGCACAGACAAGGGTTACAGGTATATTAATTGAGGACAATATTGATTATAGCTCTGGCATTGTTCACAGAAACCTAATACTCTTCACTGTAAAATAGGATCAAGTTGTCAAACTCCATACTTTAGAAGCAATCACTGTTGAGGCAGAAGTTTCTGCTATAACTCAGTTTTATGACCAAATGTTGCTTAATACAATGTTACATATTGTAAAGAGAAGAGCCAGAACTATTCTTAGCCAGAATCACCTGGTGCAACACTATCTCTTCGCTCTGCAAAAAGTGTGTTTTAGTGCTGGCTCAAGTACAACAAATATGGTGCCAAAACCTGACCATCATCCAGGTCCTTTTCATTTGAGCTAATTATCAGAAGGATCTTACTTATTGATAATTAGCATGCATTAGTTCAAACTGCTGGGATTTCTGAAATATTCCAGAAATGATTGTCTGGGTGAGACAATTTCATACTGCAGTGGTAATCTGCGTCAGTCCTAGGTCGTTGGACTCCTCTCTCTCCTGAGGACAGTAAGATGACATTTCCACGACTAGTCATACAGGCTTGTTTGCCCCATCTGCTTCCCTCATATAAGCAGGGTCTTGCACAGTGTTGCTGACCCTGCTGGTGCTCTGCCTGTCCATCCTCATCTTGAAGGGGAAGCAGAAGTCCTTGAAGCATCTCTTGAAGTTTTCATCCAGAAACGCATAAAGGATTGGATTGAGGCTGCTGTTGGTGTAACCCAAAGCAATGCAGAAGTAATAGCTGGATATGGCAGCAGTGCTGTGGGACACGTCCCCTAAGGCCTCAACCAGCACGAAAATGTGAATAGGGGTCCAGCAGATAATGAAAACTGCCACAACCACGAGAACCAGCCTGGTGATGCGACGCAGGTTTCGATCCTTTTCTCGAGAGCCGGAGAGCAGCCGCACGCTTTTCAGGCGCAGGATCATCAGAGTGTAGCAAACAATTATAATGAGAACTGGGATAACAAATGCAAAGACAAAGACACAGATTTTCATGAAGATGTCCCACCACACATAATCTCTGTCTGGAAACTGCAAGGAGCATTCAGTGCTAGCGGTATCTAGGAATAAAGGAAGCAAGAAGAAAATTGCTTTGTTACTAGATATTCTAAACAATGTAGTTATCATAGTATAAGATAGGAAAAGTGATTAGCATGTACTGTGATATTAATAAATGGAGTTATCATTAAATCACTCCAAGGAAGCTTTCAGTTACCATTGAAACTGGATTTATGCAGCAGTCTCTAGAAATTACTGAGTTTTGAGCTTTTTTAAATGCAAAATATTGTATGAAATTTCTTTCCCATGGGAGAATCTAAAAAAGCAGAGCACAAAAACAAAATTTGTAAAGTCGTTTCTATTTGAATTTGACTGAGATTTAAAACCAGACTGATTGCCATGTTCAGTGAAGTAGAAATTTCATCATTATTATCAAACTACATATGTTTTTGTCTGTGGGTGGAGAAAGATTTTTGATAACATGAATGGTAGAAGCTGAAGGAAGTTTTGATAGTAGGAAAATTTTGCCAATATAGGATAACTGTGTAATAATCTTTTCCCATGTGCCTTTTACAGCACAAATAGAGCACACATGAATGCTTGCATTCAGAAAAACTCCTGGCAACAGCTTCTTTTCTGTTAAATAGAAGCAAATAAAATACATGTGTGCATGAAGCCAAATGGAAGCTAATCTTTTTGCAGATCATGCCATTGAAAATGCAGCCTGAGCAGAGACTGCAGGATCTGGACCACAGAGATCAGCCCACTCCCTTTCCCATTGCCCATGCTAGGATCCAGAGCCACAGGCTGTCACTTGAATGTATTTAACACAAATATTGCACCTGACAGGAGGTGGCTAAGGGATTAAATATTTGAGGTTTCATTTGCTGACCTCATTGGAGCCTTCTAGCATTTTAAACATATGGAGAAACAAGTAATAAGATAAATGAAAAGGCAAGAGAAGGGGTAAATTTACAACTACTATCAGTAGTTCAGCTCTGCTGAAGATAAGTCAGGGTAACACAGGGATTTTTCACTCTGAATTGTAGCTTAGATTTTATCCTGTAAATTATTGCCTTGTTCTTTGGATTTTTTTATTATTTTCCCTACTGAGTTTGTAATCCCTTTAAAAATTATTATGTATTGTCTTTCATCCATTCAGATCTAAGAGTGGAACAATTCAGTACACTCCTGCACATCACTTTTTCATATCTGTCTCCATAGGATTAATCAGAAAAAAAAATCAGGCCATATTTCCCTGCTATAAAAATGCTTATCAAGAAGATATTGCAGAGAATTTGTTTTGAAAAACAATTAGGGGAGGAAGTCATCATTAAAGTGTCATACATGCATTTCCATGGCTAGATACCAGAAGGCTGTTATTGGGCAATATTGAATACTGAGACATTTTAATACAAAAAGTTTACAGTTAAAAAAGCTAAGTATTTTGAGGTTTTATTTTAAATAGTATGTATGATTCAGAAAGCTGAAAAGGGAAAAGACATACTTTTGAAGGCTGATGCAGGATGCTCAGATGACAGCACAAGTATGAGTTGACACTCAGTGAACTTATCTAAATCTTTTGTGATGAAGGTTTTAATAAGTGTAGTTCCTTTTACTTAATTTCATTCCAGAAATGCCAACAATCATCTTCAAAGAAGTTTTCCTGTCAATTATTAGTGTTATTTGTAGTAGATCATGGCTTAGCAGCAACAATAAAATCAGGATACAGCTGTATTATCTGAATTAGTAAAGCTGCCTCCAGATGTGTGGGATGAAAATTGTGATCAGGGATGGCAGCTCTGCACCACATCCAGCTCCTCACTGAAACTCACTCCCAGAAGAAAGGGCCTCTTCAGATCTACTGACATAATTTCACATATTTTTCAAAATTACTAGGCCATTCTCACTCTATTTTGCTATAATTTGTGGTTGGCAATGTTATTTTAGAATTCCAAATTATCAAATACAAGTCTAATTATTTTCTTACGTCTCATTGCAGTTTACTTTCTATGGGAAATCTTATTCTAAATTCATTAATATTCAGGTATTGCACTAGATATATGTAATGCCATAGCATAATACTTTATGGAATCTATTTACATTTTCCCAGTTTACAACTAGGAAACAGTCAGTAGAAATTCTGGTCATAATGCACAATGTTGTATTAATTTTCTGGAACTTTGGCAGTGGAACATAATAAAATCCAATTTATATTTTATTTTTACTGCCTGAAAAATTGCAGAACTATGTATAGTGCTATAAACTTCAGATTTCATGCTGACATTTTCTACTTTGAAAGCCATATATTCCAAATAGATTTATATATTTAAAGAAAAACATTGCATTTTATGTGGTATTTTGGTGTAAATATATTTTATAATGTGTTTGATCAACTACCATTTTAGATTAATCTTAATCTTGACAAAAGAAACATATATATTAGATATATAATATTGATTGTATCACTTTTATAGCCTTCATTCCTCTACTCACAGTATGTAATTTTATACCTTTATTTTTTCAGTAGCTGAACAATTCTTCAGCATGAAACGCTCCATTAAGGCCAGAGCAGTAAAATTTGCACAGACGTAAAATTTATTCTGCAGTAAAAATGTATCCAAAAGGGAGCAATTCTGAACTGTGATAACAAAATGGATTAACTGAGCACGGTGAGGGAACCTTAAATATAATCACTTTCAATTTGCTGTTGAGTTGTTGCTTAAATGTGAATCCAACAGAGGCCCTGAAGCATATAAACAACAACTGGTTTAGCCAACATAACATCAAGTTTCAGGCCTGAGCTCCAGCTGTCAGGCAAGGGGAGTGTCCTCGCCTTTCCACTTCAGCATTTATCAGCACAATTCATGAGCACACCAGACAAGGTAATTGACACTAAATGCTCAGGAGAGACCTTGGATCAGACAAGCAGGGAGGAACAGTAGCAGCTGACAAGCAGTTGCCAATATTTCCGACCTCATTTAGCCCAGCTGTGTTCTGTATTACCAGTCTCTGTTTCATAAGTTGGGGCTGTCTGCTACATGGCATAGAAAAGGCATTCAATCATTGCCGGCCTCAGAGGGCCCCCTTGATCTGAACGTGCTGCTGACAGTGAATGGCAGGAATACTCTGGTAGCTGAGTGTGCTCCAACAAAACACCTGTCTGAGGCAATGTCCCATGGCCTTCGAGATCTCGTATGTAGCAAGACATTCTTCCCAAATATGCCTGAAGTTAATGTTTCCCCAGCTAGATGTTTTTTTATAGAGCCTGTCAAAACTTTACTGGGGAGAAGAGTTACAGCACTACAGATCAGGACACGTGATCCCCCAAAGCACTGAAAGAAGAGCTTCCAGATTTTTCTGTCACCCTCATTACAGAAGACCTACAGCAAGAACAAAATCTATATCTTCAGCTGAATCTGTCAGCCCTTGAGCAGCTGTTACTGAAATGGTTTTTCACATTGGTCTATGTCAAACAGCTTAACATACAGCATTTATTGTCTCTGTCAGACAGAACAGTGTCCTTAGGTAAACATTTGTCTCAAAAGGAGTGAAACCATTCTAAATAAAATGGTTGACAGTGCAAGACATTATAAATAATTTTTCAAAAGGTTGTTTACATCTCAAACAAGACTCCTACCAAATAAATGCCTTGTATTTTATCCAGCCATCCGGTAATGGGATGATCCCATTCCAAGGACACCATTAGAAGTCTCCAACCTTTTGAAGACACTGAGATGCCCCTGCATTGCACTTATGTCTGTGGGTATGAAGTATCTGTATAAAAATGTTTCTCCCCCTTCCTTCTCAAGGAAGATCTCAGAATCAGATTAACCCAATAGCAGGGTAATGAGCCAGGAGCTATAGGGGCTAAATCCACAGTCTTTCATGGAATAGAAATTTCAAGCAAAGCCTAAATGCACATGATCTGTGTACAGTTTGCATTGACTTTGTGTTCTTGTAGCTGTTTCCCTGCCATGGACTGAATTTCCATTTCCTGTAACAATCCTTATTCTCAGCTTTTCCAGGTTTCCATATACATTCCTATCCTTTTTTAAACAAATCTTGAGATATTGTCATATATATTTTATCTTAATTTTCTCTCTCCAGCTACTGACTTTTCCTTTCTTCACCATGCCTTCAAGTTCTGTGAAACGGCTGGTGATAATAAACTCCCAAGAATTCTAGTTTCTGCTCCTGGAGCTTTGTCAGAACTACTCTCACAATATCTACAGAAAGAACCCTAAGCCCACATTTCAAGTTTCAGCCTAAACTGATCTTTGAGACACAGTTTGTCTACTGTGATTAAATTCCTGATAATTTTCCCCTGCTCTCTGCTTGTAGTTTTTGATGGTCTCACTCTAGCACAGACAGTGCTCCAAAGTGCATTTTGTTCTTTTATTTGTCATGGGCATCTTTGATTAATTAAATGATTTATATGTTGTACTGTGATGTTCCACAATACATTTCAAAATGTTGGAAATTTAGATATACATTTGAAGAAGAAATAAATAAGGTTTGATCAATATTTGAACCTACATTTTATTGCCAGTTGAGAAATAATAAGACTGAATTTTGAATGCTCACACTCACCTTCCCTGACTTTGGTGCCTCCAAGAACAATTGCTGATATACCAACAGATGAGGACAGCAGCCAGATGCAGATGTTGATTATCTTTGCTTTGAGAGGTGTACGGAAATCCAGAGCCTTCACAGGGTGACACACAGCAATGTATCGATCAACACTCATCATGGTGAGTGTGAAAATGCTGGTGAACATGTTGTAATAGTCAATGGAAATCACTATTTTACACAGCACATCTCCAAAGGGCCAGGAGTTCATCAGGTACTCGGTGCTTTGGAAAGGCATGGTGGTGGTAACAAGTGCATCTGCCATGGCCAGGTTGAAGATGTAGATGTTGGTCGCTGTCTTCATCTTTGTGTACCTGCAGAACAAAACAAGTAAAGCTTTGTTATTACAAGATAGGATTATGCCCATTCAGATATGTAACTGTTTATCTGTCAGGCTTCGCCATAGTTGGAAGTTTTTATGTCTTTTCTCATGTGATAGAAATGCACAAAAATGCAAGAATCTAGGGATAAAATGAACACACTTTATTCAGTCTCTCAGCACCTATGTTAGCAATTAGAGCTATTTACCACATGCAAGCCAGGTATATGAATACATTCAATCTAATTAGACAAATGCTGATTTCAATTCTATTTTCTCAAGAAAATATCACTGTTAAATTTGGAAGTGATCAAAATGGTTTTTGTTTCCTTTTCTTATAGCTATTTATCAGTGTTTGTGAGATTTCTGGGTTTGGTTTGTGGAAGAAACTGTTATCCCATTCTGCAGTAAGAAAACAAGTTAATTGCTGTGTCTGCTGGGCCGGATTGCTTCTTATATGATAGTTTGTCTTTCTTGAACTCACTACAGTGCCAGCTGATACAAGTTTTATTCACTTCCTTCCCTTATTCCTTCCTTGCCAATTTCTTCTCCTTTCTTATCATCAGCTTTTCCCAGTCCTCCCTTTAATGACTGATAATGTAAAAGAATACTATTTTTTAAGTAGGATACCACACCAGGGAAAAAAACTGCCATAGCAGATTTTTTTCTGCATTCTTTAATTTCATCAAAAGTAAGCCCTTGTTTTGTCCACCTGGTAGGAATCTCAGCCTACATAGAAAAATAAGACCTGTTTTTTGAGACAACACCTTGCTTTGTTTCTCCCCATGCCAGTTTTGGGAGACAGCCTGTGGAGCATTGCTTCCATCTCTGTGATAGACACAAAGGATGATGGAGAGCCTGCTAACATGGGAATATACCTAGCACTCCTTTCTGAAATGCTTCTCCTCAATACTTGTGGCTGTTCATTGCTGTTAATTTATCGTTGGATTCAAGGAGATTTTCTTTCTCAAAACTGTTTCAGCCCCTTATTTTGAGTGTTTATCCAAACTAGAATGTGCACACCTAACACACAGAAACACATGTAGCTCCATTTTGCTATATGTCACTAATAATTTACAGTGGAAATATAAGATTCAACCAGTTCAGTCAAGGAACACATCGGACTATGTGTCTATTTGACTTTAAAACTTTGATGTGTAGAATAAAAAATAATTTAAAAAAGAAATTGAGCAGTGCTGTCAAATTGTGCCCAATATGTAAATTAGCTATTAAATAAAATATGGACAGAAATTCCATTTTATGACCAATATGAAACATTAAAAATAACGTTGGTTTTTCTGAAATACTCTAATTAAGACTTTTCAAGGAAATAAAGCCAAGTGGTGGTTTGAAGTAAAGGGGAAAAAACTGCAAGGGAAGAGAGAGTGCATCCTTCTCACCCACGCACCAACCCATCAGTCAGAGCTGGGCTCCTGCCCCCCACTGGATCAATCTCCTTAGCAGACCCTCCTGAAGAGGAGGCAGTCTGTCCTGTAGGTCCCAATATAGCCCTTAAGGCATTAAACATGAATATGAGTCTTCATGGCTAGGAAAAGCAAATACAAGATATATGAACAGACAAAAAAACCTCCCTCCTGGTTAAAAAAAAAAAAAAGAAAAAATACCATCTCCAAGCATATCTCAGCCATCAGACTGAACAAAAGTTCACTAAACACTCAACAATCTCTGCTAAAATGGACTAATTTCCATTAAATGAAATAGAATAGTAGAAGGGCAATTTTACTTTTACGGACATCGCTGATGTTATTTGGAATTGCTGTCTTGTTCATATTGCAAAAAAAAGACTATGGAAGGTTGGAATGGTTGCATAAAAAGCACTGAAAAATAACAGAAGGGACTAGAGAAGATTCTTTCTTTGGCTAACTTAAAGAGCTCAGCACATTTAGTTTATCAAAAAGAACATCAAGAGGTGACTTGATTACAGTGTCTGAGGACCTTCACAGGGAGAAAATAACACGTACGGAAGAGTTCTTTGAGACTACAAAGAAGAGCACATCAAGAAGAAATACATAAAACTCTTAAGAGAGACAAACTCAGCTTAGAAACAATGACAGCTTTTTCCTAACAGCTAAGGTGATTATTATTGGGAAAAAGAAAGGGGTAGCTTTTCCATCCACTGATGCCTTCAATTCAAGGTCTGCTGCTATACAAAGGGTCTGCTCCAGTCAAACACAGGTTACTAAACACAGGAATGCACAGACAAAAAGGCAATGACCTTTTACATGCAGAAGTGACACAAGCAATCATTCTTCTGAATCATTATTTCTGTAGATCTTTAAAAACTTCACCAAGGGTTTGGATAGAGAAAGTTTGCTTTCAAAATATAAAAGAATTAGCTTGACCTTTTTTCCTTTAAGAAAATCAGAAAACTGGGGAAACTTAGATAAGAAGATTTTATTGGCCTTGAAAAAGGAAATATCTGAAAGTCTTCATATCTCACATTTCCCATTCCTTGCAACCTTCATCCATTTATTTTATGTGTGTGCCATTACAACTGTGTAAACCATATTTTCCCAGTGCCCCTTTCCCTTTTCCTCCTCCCTAGCCTTCCAGTGGAAGAATACCAAAGAATTGCTGTAACATAGGGTTAGTAAAGAGTTTGATTACTTTTGCCCAGAAACATTGGTCTCTCTATAAATGAGGTACTGGCCTTTAAAGTTATTAGGCGGTGTAGATAAGTAATACATTCATTTAGAAGTTTATAAAATTCAGAAATGCCTTTGAAAATCTGGATTCAATCATCTAAACTCCTTTGAAAGTTTCTAGTTAAACACTAAAAATTATTAAATGCCTACATGCCTCTGAAGATATGTGCTTGCAGGTTTAATCAAAAGTGCAGATAAAGTAATGGAGTGACTGCTGCTGCTGCCAGACCCTTTCAAGCGGATCCTGATGAAGTCCACAAGATGAGGGATTTGCCTGCTTTCCTACAAATCATTCTATTGCATCAAAACATAGATGGAAATATTTTTTTTGTGGTCTGGGGTTTTCTCACCATACCCTCCATTCATTTGAACAAGGTCAAAACAGTGATTGTGTAAAGGAATCTTGTCTTCCTTTGCAAAATTAAAGCTCTTGATCAAATACCTGAATTCATTTAATTAAAAATATTTCTATCTGCTTTAATTATCTTAGCAGGACAGATAAGCTAGACCTGGACATAATTACAGCATAAGTGGCACAGTGGCAATTAATGATAAACATTTTCTTAGTGTCTGAGGTACAAGTTTCAAAGACTATTATAATATTCATAAACCATGGCTGTATAAGCAGCTCATGGGACATCCCATGTCTAGAAGATGGTTTGTTAAATACGGAGACTTCTTAACAGAATGGCAATTTTTCCAATACTACATAGGAATAGAAAGTCCCTCTTTTAAACCAGGTGCTAGAATCTAATTTCAAGTGGCAGAAAAAACTCTGATCTCTTAAGCTGGTGGATCTCAAGACTGCTTGTAAAGCAATAAGCAGGCCTCAAACCTCTGTAGACTAATAACTGGAAGATATATCAAAACTGTAGAAAAATAGTCAAGATTAAACACAACACTTTCATTTGGATGCTTTTTTTTTTCTTGATAGGTATATGATGAAAGTTTTAAAGGAGCAAGTTTTAAATTATGTCTACTTACGTGTTAGAAGTAAAATTCTCAAAACTATTAGGCAAAAATGGAAACTCTGAAAATTGAGACTGACTTTAGACTGACCCCTAGAAATTTTCCCCTGTTTCTCAGTTGACTCATCATTACTGTTCTTTTCCCTCTGGATCAGAACATAATTCGCACAAGCTTTTAAGATAGTAAATAAGAAGAAATCACATCCCTAGCCTACGCTATCAATGAAATTGTGGTAACAGAAGAGGGAAGTATGCTACTAAGGATCTAGTGTGCTTTCAGGAAAAAATTTGCTAGTAGAGCCCCTTAAAGTTATTATCTCAAGCAGAGGAGAGGAGTGTGATTCTAAA
The DNA here is from genome assembly GCA_013400955.1 of Drymodes brunneopygia. Taxonomy (NCBI): domain Eukaryota; kingdom Metazoa; phylum Chordata; class Aves; order Passeriformes; family Petroicidae; genus Drymodes; species Drymodes brunneopygia. The sequence goes on from VZTZ01035628.1 coordinate 202,908, forward strand.
GTACACTGTAACATTAAAAAAGCTGATAAAAGGTGAGACAGAGGCTCTAGTCAAACTTTTTCCTGTAACCATAATAGGATGAAGTAATGAAACGTTCCCTGTAGTATGAAATGAGGGATGGAGAAGGGAGCAAACTAACAAATCTACTACAACATTCTCCAGTTGCAGAGGGAAAGTACAAAAGCATAGAATACATGAGGAATAGCAAACACAGATTTTTCACAGATATCTGGGTAAGTGAATGAAAATTAAAGTAAAGCACATCTAAAGCAAATTGCAAAAACATCTATCAGCAGGATGCAGGCTCTGTTCCACTAGGTTCCTCTGAATGCAGTATATGGAGATCAAGCAGCTGAAAAGCTTAGTCAGGAAAGCTCTAAATCTCAAGGCTATATTCTGAGTACATGCAGTGTAATACTGCATCAGAACAGGAAGAAAAAATCAAAAAACAATCCAGGAGGATCTATTCCAAACCCATACCATGTCGAAGAATGGCTCAGCTCTCTCTAGGATATTCATAATCCAATATAAAATCTTATGTTAATACAAAATGAAGTCTAAGGTTATTTAAAGAATATAAAAATTAATACACAGCAGTTTTCATGTATGTATTGCATTGTGTGACATTATCACATTTTAAATTGTCACATTTTAGCAGAAGAGGACCTCAGATGACTTTAAATAAAGGAAAACGTTGTTACTGCACATTTTTAATGGCTGCCTGTCTTAAGCATCAAATCTTTTAAGACACAGCAAAAAATTGTTGTCTACAAAATTATATCGTAAAGTGGAATTCTCATTACTAATAAGCATATAAAGATAGCAATTTTAAAGCAGCTCGAAAAAGAAAAGCATGATTTTGTCTTTTATTCTCCCCCCAGAGAGCATAATCTGTGAATGTGAATGTCAAAAGGTATAATTTAAATCCTCACAATTTTCCACTGCAGTTACTTCTCTGCACTAGCCATGAACTGAGCCTGAATAAGATCTTGCAGATTTAGATTGTACATGGAAGCTTTTTTTCCTGAGCTAAAGAACCAGGCTCTGAATTAGTTCAAGTCCACATTTATTGTGGTCAATGTGGAGGAAAATTCACACTACTTAACAAAAATGAACTAATTTTACTCCTTCTATGATAAAGGCTTTTAATATTTTTATCTGAGCTCAAGAGTCTCTTTTTGAAGAAACTAAAAAATGGTAGAAAAAAAATACTGTGAAATTTTTGCTTCCATGACTTTGGTAGGAGAGCTCAGGGGTCAAGGTGCTGTGATTCACTGCAGCTTGAAATGAATCAGTGAGAATGCAGAATTTCACTAAATTAGTACTTTATCGAAAACCATTATGTCTAATAATATTATTAAAGACCCTGGACAATTAGCTTAGCCTATGTACCAGATGTTTTTGCCCTCTGTTGTTAAGAGATGAATACTGACCTTGTCAAGCAACTTACTCTATCTCTTGAACAACTTAATGCTGCTGCAGATGTTTCCCAGAGAGCAGTCATGCTGTGGGGAGTTCCCAGGGTGTTACAGAGACCATCCTAATCCTTCTTACTTGTCACAAATACATTGCTCTAGTGAACATTGAATCTTTTTCTCTGTTAACGTCCACCTTTCCCATTGTTTTTTTCTCTTGGAAGAACCTTTTTATTTTTTAATAAAGGACATGGGTTCCGCATGGGTTTATGGGAGAGGGAATTGAGTAGAATAGGGATTGCCTGGCAAGGAGAACAAATCTTATTGCTCAAGTAAACAGGGATAATAGCTCCAGGAGAAGATTTTCAGGGTCTTACTTTCCTTGTTGGAAGCAGACAACTGTTACTGAATGTTTGCTTCCTCTGGATGCTTCTGCAGGACAGAAAAAAGGAAAGAACTCAGAAACCACTCATGCCTGTCCATAGACAAAATTATATTCCTACTGTCTTTTCCTCATATCTCTCTAAATTCACAAAAGGAAATAACAATAAGCAAAGCGCAAAGTCTTCCTTGAGGAGAAGAGCACAAATTCCATACTTTGCAGGAATTATCTCTTATTTATTGATGGGAGGACCAAAATGAGATCTGATCTATGCTTTCTGGAAGTTAAGTGTAGCTGGATACTTTTTCTTCAGGAAGAAATATGTAACAGGAACCAAAATCTTCTTGGGAACCCATCTGATTCAGAGAATTTAACTTAAAGGGACAAATTAATCACAGTTTAGACAGTGAGAGTGGGCAAGACAGGAAGATTATCTTCCCTTGTCTTCAATGTGTCCCAAGAATTCAAATCACCCAGTTAAGAATTTCCTTTCATAACACCCTTTCAGCAAATTCAAAATCCTCTCTCAGAAAAAAACCTAAATGATCCCACTCTTCCCTCGTTTCATCCTCTTCACCAGAAGGGCTTAGCCAGTCTGCCCTCCCCAAGACCATCTTCTCACTGTGTACCCTCCCCGTGCTTCGCCCAGGATCATGAGCTACCCACCACTCTCCTGCCTGACAACAGTCAAGTTATCTCAGGCTTTCTGCCTTGCCAGCAGCCAAACTGGAAAGTTCTTCTAAGTTTTCACTTTCTTCCAGTCCAAAAAGGCTCTCAGCAATTCACCTTGCTTCCAGACACTGATTCCAGTTATGCCTTTCTCTGAACTAAATGATTACCTGGCTGTTAGCCTAGCGGAAATGTCTGGATGGATACCAAATTACTTTTCAGAAGCCAAACACATTACTCACTATAAGCTATAGCCTCTCTTTAATACTGTCTGTAGTAAATATTCCTTTCATGCCTTTCCTCTGCTCTCCCTGCCTATTTTCAGTATCAGCTCCTCTTATCACAGCATGTCCATGAGTTGGGTTTCTTGTCAGCTTATAAATCCCAGGTCTCACTTAGTCACTGTCTAGCTGGGTTTTAAAAGGATTAGAAATAGTAACATTTTGTTTAAATGGCCTGTGTGGTCAAACTATGGATACTCTTTCATAAGCCTGTCCTCTTTCATGTTTCCTGTTGCCTTGTTCTTTGTATCATCTGTAAAAGCTTTTGCTAATGACAGTCTTCAAAGTTGTGATGGAAATTATGTCACGTTTGAACTAACGCTGCAAAACTGATCAAAATAACCTCCATTCCATGAGGTAAGGCTTAATGCTCTTTGAATCCATGATAAATTGCTATCAATCCATTTGATGCCTCTCTGCAGGTAGTAGTAAGCTGTCAGATTTTTGATTAGCAAAAGGTTAGAAATTCTAAACTTCACACAGTTCACTCTTTGCCTTTATCAGCCAAACCCTTGATTTCATAAAAGAATGAAATCATACAAACTGCCAGCAATAGGGAACAGGCAATTCAGTTAGGTCGACTCTTCTGGAGCTTAAATTTTCATTTCAGAAAAATATTCTTTCCAAATATAATTTAATAAAATTAGGACAATAATTTAAAGCAATTTAACAAGTAATCCTTTGATGGTATCAAAATCTATTATTAATTTAAACCACTGTATTTAATCCATTTCATTGTCGTGTACTTTTTAAAAACATATTCTCATTCTTGTTTGGAATGAATGATGAAGAAGTTTTAAAAACCATCTGGAAAGGAGTCAATTTTATATGACATTTCTTAATACACTCTTCCTGTTATGTAAGATTCTGTTCAGCTCAATGAATATAAGAACAAAAATGTATTAGTGGTAAAATGTTTTCTTCAACATTAGAAAAGCAGAGGATTATAAGGTTTCTCTTTTCCCTTAGGAATCAATCTACATATCTGTGACAAAAACTCTTCTTTAAAATTCTTGAATGTAGAAAATTATTCAGTTCACTGGAAGTTTGAAAGACAGTTTTTAAAGAAATACAGCATTGACTCTTTAGGATCCTGTTGATATCAATTGGTCTTAGTAAATTACTTCAGGAAAAACAAGGGTAAGATAAATACGTAGAAAAAGTGCATCTGGAGAGGGTAAGAGAGAGCATTTCCCAGAGTTTTACCAGAGTATGTTTATGGTTTTGATCAGTGCAAATCTATATTTAAAGTTGTAACTTTAGTCAGGAGACTTTTCTTCCCTGCAGCTGTCACAAGAAACTACCGTTTTGTTTAGAGCCAGCTCTAAATTTTAAAGGAAAAAAGTCATGAAGGAAGGGGAATGAAGAAAAAAGCCTTTTTGCTTCCAAGGACAAATAGTTTTTTAATCCCCTTCAGCCAACTATTTTACCTCCAGAAATACCTTCTAAGACCTCAGAGGAAAAGCTAATCTCGGAAGAAAAAGTTTGGGCTTGACGTAGATTCTGGTCATGCCAGCTGTAGGACTTTCCTCAGGTGAGGTCAGATAACATTTCCTGATATCTGCAAACCCCTTTCATGGTTCCCCTCCTCCTCCATAGGGTAGGACTGTGCTTCCCACACAGTGCCTGAATTTGCCACCAGTGCAAGGGGCAATGTGATGCCTCCTTTCTCTCTTACTCTCCCCCAGGAAAAGCAGCAGCCACAAGAGAGCATTACATCCCATGTGCCATGGCCTGGCATGGATTGTCCATCCCCCCAGCTGTTTGCTGGCTGTCAGCAGAGCCCCTTGGGATGGGGCATGTGCTGCACAGCTGATCAGAGACAGAGACAGCTCCTGTAAACCACCCACACTGGGAGAGCTGACTGCCACAGGCAGGAACAGAGTGCCAGTCCACTCAACATATATATACTCAATACAGAGCTTTTTCTGCACATTAAAAATGACCACTCCATGTGTGTCTGAGAAGCCCAGGGTGTTTACAGTAGACCTGGTTGTTTACAATAGACCTGTTTTTGCTCTGTTACAAGCTTTAGTGATTAGACTTTGGCTTTTAAATCTAACTGTTACTGTGTGTTTAAAGACAATGAATGCCAGCATCTCCGTTTTACATGTGAGGAAACTATGACGTGACCTTGTCAGGACAGGAAAAAGTGTTGAAGCCTGACAGTAAGACCAAGAGAATAATCCAGGTCTCCTGATACATGGTGTAAGAGGCCATGCTGTTGACTGTACTAAAGGATCATTCCCAGTCAGACTTCAACACAAATGTCTCCTCAGAGAAGCTGTATCAAACTCAGCTACTTTTCTGCCAGGAGTGGTGTGCCACATGTGATTGAAGTGACATTCCCCTGTTATTTTTCCCTCTGAGGAAGCTCTGAGGTTTCCCTCTCAACAGAAAATCACTCTACCAGCCTGTAACAGATTCCTTTCACCCAGCACTCTATGCACAAGCTGCTGAGATGCTGACTCACTGGTCTCCACGAGCTTCTTTAGCAGCCCTTATGCAGAAGTAGAAAACAAGTCCTGTAGTGGTATAAAGCAAAACCATCTTCTCTCACAAACTTCCCATGGACCTTGTCTTTCCTCACAAAAGAACATCACTGTAGGTTACATTATTCATGGGTCATTAAAATCCATTCTGAGACAAATCATGCAGAGAGTATATGTGAGGAAAAAATGTAAGGAGTTGAGAGCTTAGGACAAAAAATAAGAAAATAAACCTCTTTTACAAACATTTGAAATATTTCAAGACCATAAGAAATGGTTGAAACTGTTGGCATGTGTATACCTGCACTTCAGCTAATGATTCTATCAGGGGTTAAAGCATTTGCCTCACAGAAAATCTAGGAGAGAAGGCTAACAAAAAAAAAAAAAAAA
>VZTZ01035628.1:208555-359925 GCA_013400955.1 Drymodes brunneopygia
AAAAAGAGAGAGAGAAGGAAAAAATATCAACGGGTGTTTTGTCATACTTATTTATTTTTTACCGCATAATCAAGAGATGGACCAAGAAAAAAGTCAAGGAAAGGCTAATGTAGGAACTAGAAGGAAATTGAGGAATAGGTATTTAGAGCCTCACAAAAATAGTCTTAGGAGGGTAGCAGAAGGAGAGAAAAAAGCAATATATGTGCACTGGTATAATCCATACATGATAACTTTTAGGGATAAGTTTGGATTTATTTCTGCTGCCCAGGCCAGTAAGTCAAATATCTTTGTCACTGACTGATGGCTTAGAAAATCTCTGCCTTGGCAGCTGTGTGACTGTCAAGTATGGAGTCTCTTTTCTTGAAGCAGAAATACAAAAAGAAATTAAATCTCTACTCTGAATGGAGGGCAAAGGGGTATGCTGGGGTATAAAAATCACAACACCACAAACCTGGAGCCAACCACTTTTTCCAAACTGACCACAGGTATCCTTTATTGCACTGACTATTAAATGAAATTTTATTTTCATTATTCAAGAGTATCCACCTGATTATAACTCATCTCTTTTAAGTACCCCATCAACAACTTCAGTGCTTCTCATAACTTCCCTTTATATCAAGTCTGACAGTTACTTCATCATCCTGCAATTGCTTAACCTTTATCATGCATGCTTGACAAGATAAACCCTTCCAATACCTAAATTTTTCCACGTACAAGCGAATTTTATTGGAGCCATGAATACTCCACAGTTCTGGGATTTTTTTTTCTCAGAAATTTTATCAGAATTCAAACGGGCTGTGGAGAAAGAGTCCAAAAAGTTGGATGATTTCAGTGCCCTGGATTGCTCACTATCATCCTGCCGAACTGCACTGTCCAAACATGCCTATGGATTGCAAATGAAATGGCCAAAAAGGGAGAGGAAGCACAGTGCAAGCTAAAATATGCACCAATAGACAAGCGGAAGTGCAAACATAAGTGCATTTCAGGAAGTGGTTTAGTTTGAAACATTCACTGGCACAGACACAGAGCTTTCTCTTCTTTCCCAAAAAAGGGAAAGGTGTTTTAGCACCTTCTCTGCTTTCTTTTTCCTGCAATCCAACACCAGCAACTGGAGTTAAACACTGCTAAACAGAGAAAAAACATCCCTTCCTTTACATTAAGCCATTCCTCCCCTCTTTATAATTTCCTGTCTTTCCGTCCTTGTTAAACAAAACATTAGGTGTCGAGACAGTGATGTATCAGTGTCCACATGACTGGACACTTAAGCTGTCCCTCGGGGTCTCCTCACAGTGGAAATAAAAGCTGCCTTGTAGAGGTTTCCTTCTTTCACTCGAGCTGTTTTCCCTCGGATGCCGGCAGCGTCTCATCCCTAGAGGGCAGCCGATGAACACAGCTCCAGGCACAAAGCGCTTTCCCTCGGGCTGCAGGATTTATCACATTTAACCAGCTTGTCCCTTCTGTCTCTAATACAAGTCCGGGCAAACCACTGTGACTGACAAGGTTTGGGTCATTTCAGTTGCTTTTTTCCAGTTTCTCACTTTAGAGCTTCCATAATCCACGTACTCCCCCACCCAGCCAAATTTAGGGACAGTCTTTTGCGCCTCTTTGAAGTACCCAAAACCTCTTACCTTATGATGACAAACATGACCAGGGAGTTTCCCACCAAGCCGACAACGAAGACCACGGAGTAGACAGCAGTGATGATGATGGGAATGGCGGGGGAGATGCTGGTGTGGTTGTGCTGGCCGTCCCCAAAGCCGCCGGTGGCATTGCTGTCATAGTCTGCCCAGCCCGAGAGCCAGCTGCTGCTGGTGCTGGGGGGCCGGCAGGGCCCTGGGGAGCAGGTGGAGCCTGGCTCCTCTCGGAAAATCTGGATGGGGGCTTCCATAGGGGCACAGTCCCCACAGACAGCAAGGAGACCAAGAGGAGAGTGCACACAGCAGGAGGCAAGGATGCTGGGAAGAGGGGAGAGAGAAAAAAACAGAAGTATTTTCACTGCCACGGAATGTTAAGACCTCTGAAACTTGTGTGTATTAAGGGGAGCTCTGCTGTGATGGGAACTGTAATTTGCCAAGCAGAGAGTTGAGCAAGTCACATTCATATTAAATGATTGCAAGTTTCATATCTTGCTATTTAATGCTGTTTCTCCAAGTGCACAAGGAAAGTTTTCCTCCACTTTCAAAGGTTACATACTGAAGCAAGCCAGATGGGAACAGCTCAGATCCACCCCCATACTTTAACCCTGTCTTTCCCATCTTTCATATTTTAAATCAAACTGTATTCTAACAGGAGCTCCTCACTGCCAAATCTCTGCTACAAAGAGGAAGGAGACAGATAAACCCATCACCTCTCTGCACACCTACTTTAACACCCTGCCCTGAGTTATTTTCTCCTGATCCCATACCAGCTTTCATAGAAAAGACACATTAATGACAAAAAATACCTCTTTCAGTCCAGGAAAAGAAGCGGAGTCCTCAAACAGGTGCTCTTTGCAGGAAAAGAAAATAATAAAGCCGCTGAGCTTTGCTCCTGGAAGTGCCACTGACCACCTTGGACTTTTGAATATGAGGCACCCTCGCCCTGAGAGAGGCGTGCTGGCAGCAGAGCCGGCTCCTGGGCAGGAGCTGCACCGTGCAGCAGCAGCAGTCGCTGCTGTTCCAGCTCCCACCACTTCGCCTTTTCTCTCTCAGGCTCCCTCTGCCTCCCTCTCGCTCTGCCAGGGCTCCAGCAGCACTCTGCACTGATGCACACGTTCTCCACTGCCTCTGTCCCTGCAGCTCAGAAGCTCACATGACTTCTTTCCGAACACTGAGATGCAGATAAATTAAAAGAAAAGCAAGAATTAAGTTCTGTTATGAATAAATACTTGTTTTAATACACATTTCCAAGTTGTCTTTCCTCAATTCCCCTGCACTCCCAGGCCTCAAGAAATAATCCTCTTTGCCTTATTGAATCCCACAGATTTTCAGACTGTTAGACACTGAATAAAAGAGGAATTTTAAGTTTAGATGCTTTGCCTGGTCCATCAGCTTTTTCATGTCTCAACTCCACAAGTGTGCATCCAAAACATTTCTCACTGGGTAGTTGTGCCCCTGCTCCTTCGCACCTGCAACTGCAAAGAAAATCAGAAGCTGGCTACCAAAGAAAAGAGGGGCACCCAGAAAACTGCATAGTTTTTTCAATCTGTCCCACACCATATGAGAAGCCCAGAATTCCCTGTAGCACTGTCAGAGCTCCATTCTCCCAGCTGCAATCAGAAACAGGGAGGTGATGATTACAGAAGTCACAACCCTCAAAGATTATCCCTAATATGATCCCTCAAGCAGGAGTTGGTAAGGCACCAATATGTGTGTTCAAGTATCCTTTAACTTCCACACAGACCTTGAAATCCCCACCAGAACTCTCTCTAAGGGCCAAATTGGGAGACAAGAGGCAAGATCCTGAGTTACTCCTACTCCTTTGGAAGAGGCTGGGAACAGTCAGACTGGCTGCATCCCATAGTGTGCAGCAGAAAAACCAGTCTTTGGAGAAAGAGAAAGGCTGTGGGTTTCCTTCAAGCTTTTCCGATCTTGAAACTTTACTTCATGCTCCTCTTGTTGAGTGTCTTTGATGAGACTGAATTTTCTATTGTAAACCAATTTTTTTGTAAACCTATAACCAGAAGAATAGATTATGTCAGCTCAGAGTGAGAAGTCACGTAGGAGGCTTAAAAGATACAGAACCCCTTCTCTTAGAGAAAAAGGCTTGTTCAAATGTGATAATGGCTTTGACTGTGGCCACTGTTTTCTCCAGAACTTCAGTAACTGTTCATGATTATGGGTATCGAGCTGTCTAAAGCTTTCACATTTAATGACAATGGATAAAAATGCAAAATAACAAATATGTGACAAAAATGTCCTTGATCCAGGGACACAAACCTGAGTAGTTATCATTTTTTTGAAGATGAAGTGAGATCCTAACATAAAATGTACTCCAATTCTGTTTTTATCCTCTGCAATCCATGGTGTCCTGCCCATGTACTGAAGGGAACTACTGTACCTTCTCATAAATAACTTTACTGGTGATTTTCAACTTCTTATTAGCATCTTCCCCAGATTTTTCTATATTCATTTCATATATATTAAAATATACAGGAGAGATTTAAGATAGCAATGTTTTAGCACTCATTGATAATTTAGCTCTTATGAGCAATCATTTTGTCATTCTGCAATTGCTACAGGTGAATTAGAAACTTCTATATGGGGAAGAAAACCTATTATTGCTCTGAGTAAATCCACAGCACAGATGATACAAAAGACCAGAGATAAATAGCAGACTCACAGCTTTTTCAAGCACCAATGATTGAACAGTAAGCTGCTCATTCTCTAGCTAAATTCTGTGCTGAAACTCTCCACGGATGTTAGAGTTAGCACAAAAAAAGATGTGCTCACAGCTGTAGTCACTGGCCCTTCATGGAGTTTGCATTGTAATGACATGGGACTGGGATGAAGTGGAGCTTGACCATAACACTGGAAATTACAGCTTGAGCCAGAGGCAATGTTGAAGTTGCCTGATGCTTTTTGTTTATATGTTCCATGTTGGAGACCCAGCTTTGGCTCTTGGTTGCTGTAGGACTTTGTGATACAGTAAAAAGAAAGTACTTGGCTAAGGGAGATGGTTTTGGCTAAGAAAGCCAAATCAAAACCATTTGCACTGTTAAAAAATAATCTTCTCCTTTCTTGTGCTTGTTTTCTTAATGAAAACCTGAATATCTGGATTATCAGCAGCAACTGCTCTTTCTGCAGGGACCAGAAACACCTGCCATGATATCAAAAGAAAAACTAGGGGAAGAGGGAGAACCAGTGCGCATCACCATCTTATCCTCTTTCAACACCTAACTGCTCAGTGCCTCTGTGCCCTTCCCAACAGACCTGTGGAAAAGGGCAGGAGTCTCCTGGAGTCACGAGGGCAGAAAAAGGCAGGGTTTGCAGGTGACCTGACCCAGAATGCCCACACACCAAAGCTATAAACACCTGTTCCTTTAGGGCTGACATCAGACAGAAGGCCCTGCCTTCAAAGGAAAGCAAGGAAATATTTAGAGAAGAAAGATGGCATAAAAAACCAGTCTCACCACTCAGCTGCAATTTTCCTATAGTAATGTTCTTACAAACATGTGGCTTGCATGCCCCCAATTTTTTGCTGTAATACTGTAGATCCAACAGTGTTCACCTCACTGGATTTTGGGAAACAAAACAGAAGTCACTTGTACTTTTTAAATTAATATAGCAAAGTCCATAATTATAGAAAATTTTTAAGTTGTAAATTCCAGCCCTCAAAAGTGAAAAAAATGTCATGTTCGGCTGCCCGATACTTAAGAACGACAACATGTGCTTTTACACAAGTTTTTGTTTTCCCCAGGCTCTCTGCCTCAATCAAAAATCAGCAACACAATTTTGCCAATTTTAAGTGGAAGGGCAACCATAAACTGGGAATTTTTTATCTGCAAGGTGTTTTCTTTTGTAATCCTAGTGAAATTCTTTGAACTAATAAGAAACATGGGGGGAGGGAAATATGAAATATTTAACAATAGCAGGTAGGAAGGGCTTCAGGACTGTCTATTTTCTTACCACAAGCTAAAGAACTGCCCCCATCAGCACAGTGTTTTAAAACCTTAAGGATGTGGTGGGATATTAATTCATCCCTGACTCAGAGGTAAGAAGGAACCACGTTGAATCACAGGCACAACTCCGTGCAGCACTGTGCCGTCTGCTCGCTGAGCTGCAGCACAGGCCCAGCTCCATCACCCCAGCACATGCAGGCTTTGAGTGAAAGCTATTTAGTTCCTGACATTGTTCCTCAGAAAACCATGACATTTTATGGGTTTCAAATGTGCAGGATAGGACAGACCTTGAGGTTCAGCGATAACTGTAACACTGGATACTTTGGAGCAGGATCATTTGCAGAGATCACCTTCTTTTCTAGAGGCTGGAGAAGAGACCACATGAGTTAAGTGGAGAACACTATTAAGATGCTTTTTCAGCTAATATTTGTTTTTACTACGTGATTGACCAAAGGCTATGATGCTGGTGAGCCTGTGTAAAGGTAGGAGATGATGGAAGCATTTTCTGGTGGCTCCAGTTGCCAAGGAAACAAAGTTCTCTTGTCTCTCTGCATCCAGAAATGTTAGCTCTCTGTGTGAACACAGCTCTTGGGAAACAGTGTGTTTTGTGCTCTTCAAAGACCTGCAAGGGAGAGGAATGGAGAAAAGATTGATGAGAAAGCAAATGCAATGTTACCTAAACAGCTTTTCTATGCATATTTTGCTCACAGCTGACTAAATGTTCAGCATAAGACTTGTGCTTTGCCTTTACTTGCAGATAACAGAAGTTCATGCTACATTTTTTTAAAAATTCGTGGTACAGACCTCCATTGCCACCTTCAGAAACCAACCCAATAAAGTGCTGAGCACTGGGATAACTTCTGTCCCAAGACATGTCCTCCTTCCACAGAAAAGTCTTCATAACCTGGGTGGTTATGAGGTGACCAGCCACCCTCAAACTGCCAGCTGCAGGGAGGGACTGGGGCAGGCGTTGGAAGGTTTCTGACCCTAGAAGTTTAAAAATGAGGAGAGTTATACAGAGAAGAGCTAACTGGCAGTGAGGAGGTCAGTGGCTGGGATTAAAAGGTCAGAAGATCCCAGCAGAAGGCCATCTGCCTTGCTCTGCTGTCACCCTGGCTCCCAAAGCAGGACTTCTGTCACAGCTGGCCATGGCACACATGCCAGGACCCTGGAGCAGAGGCAGATTTGTCAAAACAGGTCACCACTTTGCATCTTCCCTGCATTTCATTTCATTAAGATCATCAGCTGGAAGTTTTATAACTTCTCACTTTTCTAGAGCAGGCTAGAGCTGTGACTCCAGAGGAAATAAAAGGATGCTTAAAGCAGATGAATGTGAGCTACAGAACAACTTTTAAGACTTCTCTTTAAAAAAGAAAATTGTGGTATTCTTCAGATATCCATATAAGGATATAAATACCTGATCTACAGACAAGCTCATCTGATTCAGATATTTTCCACAAAAAAAGGACCCAACTAAAAAACCAAAAAGTCACACAGACCAACCAAACAAAAAGAAACAACAACAGAACAAAACAATTACATCTCTAATGGTTATTTACAACTATTTCTCCTGTGGGCATTATCAGTTAATTATCTTTCAGGCAAGTTGACTTCCCAGCTTGTGGAGGCACAGTTCTGCTTCCACAGTGAGTGTTTACACTGTTCCAGGGAGGGATGGAGATCAGCTAACACAACTTGAACTTCCACCCACTCAGAACTTTGGTTCTGAGACAGGAGATGATGGTTATACCATTCATAAGTTTTATGGGACTAAATAAAAGCCACTTTAGGATTAGCCTGGTCATTTCTTTTTAGGAGGATCCCAGTGGATTGTGTGGGATAAGTACTGACTTTTCCCCAAAGAAATCAAGATCCTGCAGGGTCTTCTCTTTACCTTTTTAACAAGAAAAGAAGGATGCTTCATTTCCAGGAAGGGTAAGAACACTGTTGATTATATGCCAATGAGACCTAAATCATAATCTTTTTTGTTTCATACTTAGAATTGTTTGTTGACTTATTCTAGTGCCTGGCAGAAGTAAGAGTGAAAAATGATGTAGCTGAAGCTGGAGAAAAGTAAATTTTTCATACAGCCCCTAAAACTTGCCCCTCCCACCTCCTCTGCTTCCTGTTTTTGGCACCTTCATTCATACATAAATAATGGGTTAAAGACAAGTAGTGATGAAAGAGGGGTGAATTTAGCTCTCTGAATATGGGTTGTACCTGCACCAGCTGACTAAATCAGTCTCTGCTGACTCTGGGACAGAGTGGCTGCTGACTCCAGGATGGAGTGGGGAAGGCTAAACTCCACTTAGTCGTTCCCCCTTCCCTTTTCCCAGATAATCTAGTCCTATTAGTCACTCAGTGAGAGCTATAGAGAACCTGGAGCTGCAGAACAGTGCAGTACTAGTGACGTTAAGATGGAGAGTATCAAGTAAATCAAGGCATGGGTGCCACAGTTCTCCTCAGTGCTGGAGGAGTGACCTTACTTAAACATATACCAGTAAAACTCTCAAAACAAATCCTCAGTTGCTTGAAGTTATTTGGGTTTATTTAAGTCACACTGAACAAAGAGTTAAAAACTGGCAAGTTCAAACTGTAACTCAAGGGTCAGGGTGAATCCCAAAAGTTGTCAGACTGCCCAGAAAGTCCATTTAGCCAGAGCACACACGGCCAGAACACATGTGGCCTGTACAGGAGGGGTAATGAGCCCCAGAGGGGGCTCCAGCAGCGGGGCTGAGGCAGCCCTTCACAGCTGTCTCCCCCCCTGTATTCCTGGTTGTATTTCATAGAATCAAAAAAGGCTTCAATAAGGTTGGGAAAGACCTGTAAGATCATGTATTCCAACAGTTAAACCAGCTTTGCCAAGCCTACCATTAAATCATGTCCCCAGGTGCCACACCTACACAGTCTTATAAATGCTTCCAGGGACAGTGACCCCACCGCTTCTCTGTCCAGTCTATTCTGGTGTTTGATAACCCTTTAGAATTTTTTCTTAATATCCAATTATAAACCTCTCCCTCTGCAGCTTGAGGCCGTTTCCTCAGGTTCTGCATTTGTTACCTGGGCGAAGATACTGACTCCCACCTGGCTACAACCTCATTTTGGGCAATAGTAGGGAGTGATAAGGTCTCCTCTGAGACTTCTTTTCTCCAGGCTAAACAACCCCAGTTCCCTCAGCCACTTCACCACCTCCACTGCCCTTCTCTGGACATGCTCCAGCACCTCAGTGTCTTTCTTGTAGTGAGGTGCCCAAAACTGGACACAGGATTCCAGGTGGGGCCTCACCAGTGCCAAGTACAGAGGGACAATCCCTGCTCTGGTCCTGCTGGCCACACAATTTCTGATCCAAGCCAGGATGGCATTGGCCTTCTTGGCCACCTGGGCACTGGCTGGCTCACATTCAGCCAGCTGTCAACCAGCATTCCCAGGTCATTTTCTGCTAGGCAGCTTCCCAGGCACTTGTCCCCAGGCCTGCAGCACTGCCTGAGGCCGTTGTAACCCAAGGATGGAATCCGACACTTCACTTTTTTGACCCTCAGGCAATTGGGCCAGCTCATGGATCCAGCCTGCCCAGACCCCCCTGCAGAGCCTTCCTACCCTCCAGCAGATCAACACTCCTGTCCACCTTGGTGTCAGCTGTGAATTGGCAGAGGGTGGGCTCAATCCCTTCTTCCAGATCGTTGATAAAGGTATTAAACAGGAATATTCCCAAAATAAGCTCTGGGGAACACCACTTGTGANAGTCTTATAAATGCTTCCAGGGACAGTGACCCCACCGCTTCTCTGTCCAGTCTATTCTGGTGTTTGATAACCCTTTAGAATTTTTTCTTAATATCCAATTATAAACCTCTCCCTCTGCAGCTTGAGGCCGTTTCCTCAGGTTCTGCATTTGTTACCTGGGCGAAGATACTGACTCCCACCTGGCTACAACCTCATTTTGGGCAATAGTAGGGAGTGATAAGGTCTCCTCTGAGACTTCTTTTCTCCAGGCTAAACAACCCCAGTTCCCTCAGCCACTTCACCACCTCCACTGCCCTTCTCTGGACATGCTCCAGCACCTCAGTGTCTTTCTTGTAGTGAGGTGCCCAAAACTGGACACAGGATTCCAGGTGGGGCCTCACCAGTGCCAAGTACAGAGGGACAATCCCTGCTCTGGTCCTGCTGGCCACACAATTTCTGATCCAAGCCAGGATGGCATTGGCCTTCTTGGCCACCTGGGCACTGGCTGGCTCACATTCAGCCAGCTGTCAACCAGCATTCCCAGGTCATTTTCTGCTAGGCAGCTTCCCAGGCACTTGTCCCCAGGCCTGCAGCACTGCCTGAGGCCGTTGTAACCCAAGGATGGAATCCGACACTTCACTTTTTTGACCCTCAGGCAATTGGGCCAGCTCATGGATCCAGCCTGCCCAGACCCCCCTGCAGAGCCTTCCTACCCTCCAGCAGATCAACACTCCTGTCCACCTTGGTGTCAGCTGTGAATTGGCAGAGGGTGGGCTCAATCCCTTCTTCCAGATCGTTGATAAAGGCATTAAACAGGAATATTCCCAAAATAAGCTCTGGGGAACACCACTTGTGACCAGCCATCAGCTGGATGTAACTCTATTCACCACCACTCTATGGGCCTGGCCATCCAGCCAGATTTTACTCAGCAAAGAGTAAATTTGTCCAGGCTGTGAGCAGCCATGCTCGCAGCTACTTAGCAGTGTCAAGCAACAGCAAGGTACATATTTTAAGCCTTTTGCAGTCATTTGCTTCAGCATGTTTGATAAAGTAAAAAACAGCATTTAAGCTCCTGTATAAATGTCACAAAGAGGACAAATGGCCATTTTACGCTGTCTTGTTTGATGTTGTTACTAAACTGTAAATTACAAAGTGTGAAAATGAAAACTCTGAAAACTCTTGCCAGTGTTTGGCAGCAAATAGAAGTGCTCCTTTTGAGACATTTGCTTAAATAAGCAATGCCAGAAGAAAATTAGTCTGGGATCCATTTGTCTATTGCTTAAAGTTGAGCTGGGTATAAAGCTGGAGAACTCAGGCTCCACTTCAAAAGGTACTTAGTGGGACACAAAAAAAAAACAAGTCAAATTTTATTGTCATTACTTGCTGTGTGTAGCACGACTTAACTCAGTGATACTGCTCATGGAATAAAAATACCAGGCTAAAAATTTAATTTCTAAAAGACAAGGAGGAGGCAAAGGAAAAGAAAATCAATAGAAGTATAAGAGAAAATTACAAGAGCAACCCAAGCTGAACAAAACCTACAGATGGAGAAAGTGTTGACTAGGCATCAGTGCAAGCAAGCAGCATCAAGAAGAAATATCAAGTGAGAAATAACAATTTGGAAGGAGAACAAAGAAAATCATCAAAGACTTAATCATTACACTGAAGTATGCCTTGTGACTGGGCTGTCTTGACCTTTTTTCTGATTTCATCTCTCCTACTGATCGTATAACTACCTATTAAAACAAATTGTCATTATATTCATTAAGTAAATGGCACCAAGGCAATCCCTTTTTATTTTGATAAACTAGAGTCTCAAACTAGCTAATTTTTCCAAAGTACTTTTCAATTGTGGTGAAAGAAGATTACTAAATGCTTTAGGTTGGTAATTGCTCTACATACCAAAGGATTTTTTTAGTAAATGTAAAGATCCTGTGAAATCTCAAGAACAGAAAGCATTTTATTTGCCCAATGGCTTTATTTTCACTGTTTCAATAGAATGACTTAAGTGAAGACACAAGAGTGTCTTTACTGCCTGAGAGTTCATACTTGCTCAGCCACACAGTGACAGAAACTGCTGCTTTCTATCAGTAGGGAGAATTGGCCAGTCAGGCATCTTACACAGAAAATTAAATAATCTGAGGCTCATCCATGAAGGCTGTTGAAGGACAATGCATTAAACATGCATAAAAATGCTTAACTCCTATGACAAAAAAAAAAAAAACTAACTCTGATTAGCTTTAGAAAACACAAGATGTGCATATAGCTGGTCATGTTCCTGGCATGTTTCATAGTTTCATTTTCATCCTACAGACAGAAACTCTCCTAGAAAATATTCACCTTAGAAGAACTGAACCTGGCTGCAGATATACAGTTTCTAAGAAAATCTGCTTCATAATTAAAACCAATGCCATGCCTAAAGTTTATCAGAATGTAAACATTTTTTATGAGGTGCACCACCAAGCAATTTTGCACAAAATCAGACAAATTCCCTGAGACTGTCCTGCAGTCAGCTGGCAAAAACTCTGTCTTGTGTAGCAGGTTTTCATCAAGCCAGAAAAAAACATGTTGTCCAGAGAAGTGATAAATGCTCCATCCCTGAAAACATTCAAGGTCAGGTTGGACAGGGCTCTGAGCACCCTGATCTAGGTCAGAATGTCCCCACCCATTGCAGGGAATTGGACTAGATGGCCTTTAAAAGTCTGTTGATATCAAAGTATTCCATGGTTCTAAGATCTGCAAATAACTCATTCCTGAATGAAACAGCCATTTATTTCAATAGCACATTTTTACTCTCAAAGATGGAAAATGAATGCATATGCATTTACAGGGAGATGGAGAGAGAGGGGGAGCTCCAGCAGCTGAGGCTGGCAAATGGCGCTTTTACACTTTAGCCTTTTCTCTTGGGGCCTGCCCATTGTAGATAAACAAGTATTCAGGGAAAGACAGATTGCTGCTCTAGTCTATTAACCAAAACTCTTGCTAGACGTGTGGAAAGCCCAGACTGACCTCCTTGATTCAAACCATATACTGTAACTACCTTGATCTCCCACATGCTGACCAAGTAAGCCTGTTCTACTAGTAATGTTTTCATTTCATCCAGAATATTCATATTTAAATTTCCAATAGCAATTTAACCTGTAAATTCTAGTAATAAAACTTACATAATTCAATGTAAATCATAAAATTGCCTTACTATATTTTTAGGTGTGAATCTGAGTGTCTTAGGTAATTCAAATCTGAACTTTTGACTGTTGATTTTGATTTTTTTTTTACCTTGATTTTTGCCGAGTGTTTATGGGAGATTGTATACTTTAAAGTCACATGATACTTGTAGAATGCTTGATACACCTCTTAAATTAATGAAGAGTTAGGAAAGTGTCAAAAACTATTCAGATAAGACTTATTTTTTCAGCTAGTCAGCAATAAATTCAGACAAAAATATGGGTCCCCTAGCAAGATAAGTTTACTAATCACGATGCTAAAATTGTTACATAAGAGGCTAAAAGTCATAAAGAAAAGCTCGTCCAAGGAAAATTCTTGTCCTACTGTTCTGGAACAGTCTTGTGAGTGTAACAGGATTAAAATATTTATTTGAGAATTGAAAATGTTGAATCCTTCTCATGCTGAGTGTCACAGAATTGTTTCACACACAGTATTGTTTCAGAGACCACAGAGTATGTGTCATCTCAGAAGAGAGTTTCAGAGATCACCTTAGACATTTTCAGGGATGAATCCTCATTCCAAGAAAATGAAGCTCTGGCTTATATAGACAGGTCCACTGAGTGCAAAGGACCACGATGAGGTGGTCTTCTTTATATTTTTCATAACAATGAGGGATACCTCTGGCAATTAACTTTTCCTCCATTTTGATGAATAGGACGAGCTTCTAGGAACTGAAGAGAATAAAAGAGACAAGAGCTATTCTACAGGAGAAGTGACACTCTAAATTTTGTATGTAGCCCAGACAATAGAAGAATGAACCATTTGAGGCCCCTGTTCCTGTACCTTTGTTGCCTTTGATAAAAAAAATTGAATGATCCTAAGGCTGCTGCAAAGAGCTACATTCCCGGGTTTCTATAGGTATCATGGGGGGAAAAAGCAGATAAGTTCTTCCTATAATTAGATTTTCTCTTATTTAGAATGTCCATGGCAACAAGGTAATAAGGTCTCTTCAAAGTTCATGGGCATCCCTGCTGCTGAGCCAAACCCCATGAACAAAATCAGTCCCCCTGCTCCTGGAAGTGCTTCATGCAGGCACACTAGGTTTTAGGTGAAGGTCCTCTTTCAGGGATGTTGCCATGGAAGCTTCTCAGTAACCGGGCTCTGATAAGCCTTTGCTGTGCAATTACCAGCTGGTGGTTTGGCTCAGAGAGCCTCCAGCCCCTTGGCACTGTGATTAATCTGAGGCTCGTGGTGTGTTTGAGCTGACACTGGTATTATGTGCCTGTGGTTTGCCTTGACTCGTTAGCCCTCCATTCAGACTGCTGCTTTTCCTGGTCACCTGTTCTCCCTGCAATTCCTGCTCCATAACTGCTAGTTTACCCCATGGCTTAGTATATTTCACCAGACAAATATATATATATATAAAATGGAAAAAATTGTAAAGAAATAGAATAAATATTTAATGATTAACTGTTGCAACTCAACTATTTCTGCATATCTGAGGCAATTAGATGGTGATAATCAGGTGAAATAGTAACCTTGTCTAAATCCTGTGACCTTTCTACAGACATCATTTCTGCAGCAACTTATTTCAACAAATTGAACACCAGTTTTATTTATTATTTTGCAGACCATGTTCATGAATATTGTTCTCCTATAGATTCTGTCACTTGAAGTAAGTGGTAAGTAAGACCTTACCATTTCCAGATTAATAATTCCTCCTAGAGAGAAGGTGCTTCTGAGAAAGGATCCAGGTTCAACACTTTTGAACCTAGGTACCATATATACTCACAGCTACTGCTTTCTCTCTGTGATTGGGCCATGTTGCTTTAGAGTAATGCACAAATGGATTTTTGGGGTTCACTCCACTTAAACAGTTTGAATCACAATTATGTATCCAGAAGGCAAATTAATTGCACGATCTCATCATTTTGGTAAGCTTTGTACATTTCTGAGGTTTGAAAAAGATCTCTTAGAAAGCATGAATTGATACATGGATCTTCAAATTGGTGTAGCATTATGATCTTTTCAGTACAACCAAGAAATAACAAAAAGAAAAAATAAGAAAGGATGGAAAGTCATAGAAGATGGTATCATTAAGGCTGGAAAAGACCTCTGAGATCTTTAAATCCAACCATTAACCTAACACTACCAGATCCATCATTAAATCACGTCCCTAAGAACCATAACTACACAATTTTTTAACACTTCCTGGGTTGGTGATTTTAACGCTTCCTTGACAGCCTGTTCCAATGATTCATTTAATTCGGACACAAATTTATCTATAGGTGCAACCACCATAAATATGAGATATATCCAACAAGTTATAATTCTCTCCTCTTGGGGAGGATTCAATTTTGGGGGCTTTAAAATTCTATTAGATATTAAAACAGATTTCAGAAATGGCTCCAAAGTAATTTATTCCGCTAAATACTTAACTCCACACTATTCTCCTACCACACAAGATGCATGTATTTTTGCTTCTAAAATACTATACATGGACATTCCCCTAGAAGATGAATTCAGGTATTAAACCTTTCCAACGACTGTTTTTAACAATATTTTTTTCTTTTGTCTTTCATAATTTTTTCCTTCAACAGGAAAGACATATTTCTTTTGCAATCAAATCTGCTGCAACTACATTCTGAACATATAACTACTTCACTGTGAGATCCAAACTTAATTTCTACTACATATGTATTTGCATTTTGAGATACAGACATGCACATGTTTAGAAGATGCAATGTGAGATAAATTAGAATAGCTTCCCTGGGTGAAATTTAGACTTTTTTATCTTCTGAAGTACCAAATTTGTTCTATCCTGATGAGCTTAGTGACTCTTCCTCAATTAAAAAAAAATTGTTCTACACTCATCAGGTATTTCATTTAAGCAGCATAAAGACAGTTATATGAAAAGAAAGAAAATGGTAGATGATACTGAACATCTTCTGAGAGTTGTATAGTTTTACTAATACTATCATTCCCCTTTTCATGTAAAGTCAAATTGTCAGTACTTTAAAATCATCAAACTCAAAAAAGACAGGTTATGCCTGACTGAAAAGGAAAACACTTCCAGAATGAATAATATTTGAAAAGCTTGCTTAACCCACCCTGTCCTACATATATTTCCATTCAAAACTGGAAAACCAGAATAAACATTAAGAAGAAATGCTTCCTTTGGAAAAATGTTCCAAATGGCTTAGATGGCTCCAAGCAGTTGTTGGGATTAAGCCACTTTGTCAAATCACCAAGTTCAGCAAAACAAGCACAAGGTTGTGGCCCCAGCTGCCTTCCCCCACAGCAGCCAACAGAAAAGCATCATCAGCAATCCCTGGAGAAAAATGAGTGACCTCCATCTATAATAAGTGAAGAAAGGCTCCCCCTGCCCCTTCCTGTACTCCCCAGAGGAGGACTATTCCCAGAGGGTTTAAAATTAGCCTTTAAGTGATTGCTGCAGCAGAGGAGTTGGTCCAATGTTGTCCTCTCTGAGATACTATTTTCAGTTTTTAGAAAAACTTCTGATACTGGATCTGCTTGCATTTTTTTTTTCCTTCATGCTAATTTTCAGCCTTTAGTTTATTGATTTTCAGACAAATTGGTGAAGAAGAAAGAAAAATATACACAGAGGGAAAGGACAAAGAGGAATATTATAAGGCTGGGGAGACTGGACAAAGAAAGAGGCAGAGGCAAACAAAAGTAGATGGCTGTTTGCCTGTTGCCTTTAGACTAAGACATAATAGCTGTAAAAACTACGTGGAAAAAAAAATATTTTTTATTATAAGGTCTGTAGAGAAAATAGTCTGTGATTATTTTTTAGCTTCTGAAGAGAGACAGTAAACATAATTCTACCTGTTCCACTTTAACATGTTTTTCCGTAGCGTATCTCATCGGCACACAAATCATTGAACGACATAGAATAAAAGCAGCTGAAAATGCAAGGATTTGAGTGATATCTCCCCATATTTTTCTAAAACAGAACCACAGAAGAGTAACATCCAGAAGCTTTGATTTTTCTGGCCTGCAGCAAACACAAGACTCAAGGCTCTCTGAGTCAGACTACGGGGAATTACTAGTACAGGGAATTACTACTACCACCATTTTATGGTTTATTTTACTGCTCATCCTTTTCTTCTACAAGCCACGTTCACAGGACATCTTCCAAGCAAAAACATTCAATCATTATGTTCATGCTTTCCTCCGTGTTGCCTTTTTACTTCAGAAGTCCATAGGAAATACCATAAAATTACTTATTTTCCACCTCATTACAAGGTGGATGTGAAAATTAACCCCCTTTACAATCATATTTATTAAGTTTCTTTTTAAAAATGCTTTGAAGTTAATCACCCAAATATATTGGAGTTGGAAAAAAAACAGATCCTCTGAAGTTCTGTAATTTCAGTGCTTGGTGTCTGCAGGTACTCAGCACTGTGGCTGATGAAGTCATTTTTTTGCTCCTTTTCTTAGAGTGTTTTATTGTCTGCTGTTCTGTAGTCTGATATGGAGAACCTTATAGAGCCACGAGAGCAGACTCAGGCAAGCTCATCAGGTCATAAACATTTCCAGCTTTCAGCTCCACCACTATGAAATTAACTTATTTTTTGGAATCAGAAAAACAAAAGATGTGCTCAAAACAGAATAAAATCTACCCTGGGTTGAAGGCTTATTCCCCATTTCTCTGCCTTTCCCTTCTAGTCTTCTCCCTTCAAAACTCTGTCGTCTTTGATCCAAGAATGCATTTATAGAAGAAAAAGAGACACTATTTCACAAACCACTTTGGTACTTCCAATAGGACTAGTTGTAAATCTGAGGTACTAAAAAGTAAGCTAAAAATAGAGGGAAAATCCTGAGCATTTTCCAGAATAATTACAGAAAAACACCCATTGATTTCTTCACATTATGACTGTATCTGACATTTACAGTGTTTATGGGTTTTAGAAAACATATTAAAGGAAATTTTGGGTACGTGAAAGATAGAATTTTTCCACACTGAACTCTTTCCTAACTGCATATCCCATCTTCTTTAAAAATCTTTAAACAGATTTCTGTTTAGCTCCTATGTGGAAAGCTTTGCTTATGTTTTTGTAAGAAGAATTTGTTGAACTCCCTATTTGCTGTTAAATAATAAAAAAACCCAAACACCCTACTTGAAAGGACAGTTATGCTCTCATTTGAGTACTTCCAATGATTAAACCTACATAAAATTACCATGAATAAGGGTCTAAGAAAAATAACAGTCATTTAGTATGAAAGCAATTTTTCAAGCTTGTTTTGATTATGAACATATTTAGATAAACTATTCAATATCTGAAAGGGGAACCAAGGATGGAAATCAAGTGGCATTTTTGATATTAGAAAAAATATACAAGTAATAAATATTGCTTTTGCTGGGATACCAACACAATCTTCATGGCTACTCTAGAATGCAAAGCTATAAACCAACATAATAGCCTACCTAGTTTATGTACATTCTGTCTAGTTTATATATGTTTTGCAGAGATAACATGCTTCCAGTCTAGAAAAAAATGTAGAAGAACATGTTGTTTCTGAAGTTAATCAGCACACTATTCCCAGAGAACCACTCAACCCAGACTTAGAGAAACTAAAAGATTGCCAAAAATGCACCGTTCCTAATGGACAAGTAGTGCTCAAACTGGCATTTGGAAAACACAAATTTATAAAACACTTCATCATATAGTACATTTTTAAGTGTACTTGGTTTGGAAGGAATTATGTGTAGATCACTTCTGTTGGTTTCTACTTTCCTGATATAAATAATAAAATAGTGCACTGTGCCCCAGACAACTAATCTAAAGCAAGCCAGGTCAATGATCACCATGGAGACCTTTAAGAACTCATAAATGCTTAAAAAAATAAAATCAGCTGTCCTAGAGGTACTGGAATAATTCCTGTCCTTTTAAAATCCTTCTTCTTTAGCCTCTGCCTAAAAAAGAATGGGGCCCCTCATGTGCCCTGTCTTTGCCATCCAACCACTCAACTTCACTAAACACATCTCATGAATTAAGTACTTCTGATTAATCCTTTGACAAACTGGGTTAAAACTGGCCAGTAACTTTAAAAGCCATTAAAAGAGACAGAAGGAAAGATACAGATGACATTTCGTTTTCTTAATTTTACCATAAAAACAAATGATGCAATTTGTTACCTACCAAACTGTAGGCGTTCTGTATGTAGCACAAGATCACCATGTCAGTCATGGCTTACCTTCAAAACTGACCAGGTTCCTAAGGCTGGAGATTAAAAGAAGATAGGATTCTGAAAACACTGTTATCTCACCCTCCAGTCCAATGAAGCAGAGGTTTTTATAAGTAGGGACCAGCCTCAGGGAAGTTAAAGATGCATAGAAATGCATCTTTTAGAATAAATGTGATGCATAAAAATGAGTCCCTATAGTGGAATGTGTTGGAGATCTGGGTTGTAACAACAGCAGAAGGCAGGAACAGTCTTCTCTGACTCTAATCTATTTTATATATATTTTATACGTACAAGGAAAAGAAAAATAAACAACACAATGTCATGGGGTAATGTCATTTGAAGTTTCCAGTACAGAAGAAAAGAGGTCGAGACGGAAATGAGGTATCCAAAAGAAGGTATTATAGTTTCCGCCTCCAGAACTCATAAAACCAGAGCATAAAGACTTGCTCTTTTAGACTTCCGGCTCACAGAGAGGAGATCGCTCTGCCCCTCTACACCGTCTGGTGAGGTCCGCCCAGCCCACGTGGCCTGGGCTGCTGTCCGGGATGGCACAGAGGGAGAGGGGGAGTGGGGGGCTCAGACCAGTTTTCAGTCCCTCACGGCAGCTGCGGGCAAGAGAGAGCCAGGTGGGCTCCACTCGGCTCCGGCTGAGCTGAGAACAGCTTCGTCCTGTTGCCCCAGGCCAAGCTGACTCAGCCCCACCAGGCCGGGCCGGGCTGGGCCAGCTCCAGGCACAGCCCAGCGCTGGAGAAAGCTCGGGCTGAACTCCTGCGGCTCAGACACAGCTTGGATAGAGAACGGCACAGACAAACTCCTCCCCTCAGCTCAAACACTGAGAACGCTACACTTAAACAACGCGGGCAGAGGCCATGTGACCGTCACCTGGCCGAGAGACAAATGAACCTTTTCAATGTCAGGATGGAACTTGAAAACTTCCGTTTTCCCCCGCACAAAAAGAGTAAGGACATCTGCAAAAGGTACAACATAAAGACTCCAAATTAATGAATGAAGCAAAGCCTATATCCAGAGAGGGAGGAGATGAGGAGTGCCCCAACTTTGAGGCTGAAACTTCTCTTGTAAAGACATGTNGTATAAATGTGCCTGTGTTTGACCAAAAACTCAAAATTGGCAACTTCAAACCACTACACAATTGGTGTTTCTGCCCGGTTTCCCAAACCTCTAACCGCAACACAGAATAAAAACTGTGAAGATGAGCTCCTTACAAGGAAAAATGTAAACAAAAAATAACTTTATGTGGCAACAAGTTCATAAAGAGTGTTTTTACAAGACATGGACCTATAAGGGCAGGTTCAAAGGAGGACCAAGAAAATTATCAGAGGACTGGAACATTGGTCTTAAGAAGAAAATCTGAGAGGGTTGATTCAGTCTGGAGAAGACAAGGCTCCAAGGAGACTTCACTGCAGCCTTTCCATGTTTAAAAGGGGCTTATCAGAAAGGCTTAAGAGAAACGCTTTTCACCAGAGCCTGTGTAGACAATGCAAAGGCAAATGGTTTTAAACTGAGAATAGGTTTAAACTAGAAGGAATTTCTAATATGGTGGTGGTAAAACACTGGAACAAGTTGTCCAGAGAAGCTGTGGATGCGCCATTACTGGAAGTGTTCAAGGCAGGTTGGACAGGGCTTTGAGCAACCTGGTCTAGCAAAAAGATGTCCCTGTCACATAAAACAAGAGATTTGGACTAAGTGATCTTTAGAGATGCCTTCCAACCCAAACTATTCTATAATTCTACAGTACTGTGTGTCAAGTTCAATAATGAAACCTACTTGTTCAATAGAAATCAAATATATCATCCAAGGTTTATAGGATTAAAACTTACTACTTGTAATCAAGAAAGATAAGTATAAACAACTTATTTAGAAAAAACTGTTTCCAGAAGAAAGGAAGAAAACTACAAGAATTATTCATAAAAATTGAAGTATTTATCAAGAAGAGAGGAGTTTCTGTACCCTAGCTCCATTTGTGGCTGCTAACGAAAGACCTCCTCTCCTCAGCTATTGCAGCTGCATTGAAATAAGGCAAGGGCATTGAAGAACAACCAATGCATATTTCGTGAAGAACGAATGATGTTGACTCAGGGTGAAAGGTTCAAAATTAGGCAGAAAATAAGTATTAAGTGTGGAAAATACCAGGGGTTTAGAAATAAATGCAATATTTTCTTCCGGAATAAGATTGCTTAACAGGAGCAGGAAGTACAATGATGAGAATACTTTTGGTCTGTGGTTCGTAAATAAATTATGGTCTATGATACAAAGCTGAGTGATTTGAAACAGTAGAGAAAGCAGAATGAGAAACCTTTCCTCCATTTTAAAGGAAGAAGATAACCACACAGACATTTCTGGGGACAAAATTTGCATTTAAGTAAAAGCAAGCTACTGGGGTGTATATCTGCTTGAACATGCATCAACCCATTTCCCTGTCAGTTTCTTACTTGGACTAACATTTAAGCTACCAATGAAAGAAGTTGAATTTACAGAGCCTATCGTACTTTGAAAAGTGTGTTGTATAACTTGTTATCTACTGGTTGCGTTAATACTTACGAAGTTGGTGGCTTGCTTAAAAGCTGCATGTGGAAACTAAGGAGGTAGGTTAAAAATTTTTATTTTCGGTACAGATTAAAATGACTCGCATGGACAAAGCCCAGAGAAATGAGTCAAAGGTGTCACGGCACACACACAAGGACATGTTCACCATTTGTGACACCCAGCAACTCATGGAGAGCCAAAACCCATGAAATGTTGCTCCATTTATTGATAGAGCAGAAAATGTGGTTTTTGACAAATAAGCCAATAAAGCTCAGTTTTGGGGAGAGTCAGGAAGTATCTCCTTGCTCTTTACCTGGACCTACAGCTTTGGGAAGTGCAAATTTTCTGCAATTCTTTCACACACATGCCTGGACAAACAAAAACCAAAAGGCTCCTTCGCCTTAATTACCTTATTGCTCCCTCTGAATCTTCTGGTATGATACTGCCTTGGGGATAAAAAGACATGACTGAGAGAAGTATGAGTTCATTTTATCATAAAGCTTTTTGCCACCAGTGCTGGAGGATTGTGCTGTTGCACTGGAGCCCCAAAGGGTGCAAAGCTAAGTTTCATCCTAAGTAAAGGCTGACGAGGAAGGGCCAAAGCTGGCGGCTGTTCTGCTGTCATGAAATCAGCTGAACATCATAAGCAAAGTACAACATGTCCTTGGCACCCACTTAGCATACAGTAACCATTTGCCTTTGCACCCATTTTATGAGGTCAGTCATAGCCCATTTAAAATGCCAATTTTTACTATGTTAAAAACTATGCAATTATCAGACCATTGGCTTTCCCTCAATTTGAGGCTAAAATTGAAAAAGAGGAGCAAACTATTGGAAACATTACCTACCCTAAGGAAGGGTCATGCCTTTGTCATTTTTTCATAAAAAAATGAATGATCAACAGCATGATGTTGATGGTTTCAATCCAACAATTATTTTATATTTGACTCCTCTTTAAACTCTAAGTAATCAACGTCATGGGTTTGTTTTCTGAAATATAAGTTGAAGTTTTTTCCTTCCTACTAAATTATTTTTGCATCTTTGTATTTCTACAATTGATAGGATTGGCAGTGCTTGGACTAAGCTTACATCCTACTTTTTACTTTAGGTACATTTATCATACATTATATTTACTGGATCTCTGAAAGGCTTGCACAAGGTTCTTTATAAAAAATAATAAATATTTACTTTGTTTGTAAAATTAATGTTTGTTTCAAGACCAGTAGGAAACAGGAAGCGAGGATTTGAAACAGAGAAATAATTTTGGCAAAAGTAGATTACTGTTTTTTCCTTGTCCAGCACTGATAAAAATTTAATTAGTAACATAATAGGTTAGCTAGAGAATTTTCTTAGTTATGGAAATGAGTATAGATTGGAGATTTTTAAAACTCATTTCAAAAACAGGCAGAAATCTTGGGGTATCCTTGAATCACAGGGGAAAGGGAATAATCCTCAAGAGTGATGACTGACTCGCACTGAAATTTTTCTTTGTAAAGGGCAATGTATACAAGAGAAAACAGAGGAAATAAAACCTATAAAATATTCTGAAAAGTTAATTACCTGACATATCTGATCCTGAGGAAACAAATCTGCTTGGTTCCAAGCAGCCAAATTGAAATATCCAAGTAGTTGAATTGGAGAGTCTGGAAATTTCTCACTGCTCTACTAGATGGGATGACCTGGGACTCCCAGAAAATTGGAGACCCCAAAGAGAACCCTTTGCTGTGGGCAGCACTGGTTTGGATCCTACCCACTTGTCCACTCATGGAGCAGGGGTACAGCTTGGGAGATTCAAAACAGAGATTCCCATGGGATGCCCATGAGCTGGGCAGCAGGAAAGTTCAGTCTAGACCAGCAGTTTAAAGATAGCTCTGGTGTGGGGAATAATGCTGACTTAGAGTGGGTAGAACAAAACTGATAGTGAGATGTGGGGATGTGATCTTTTGGCATCTGATACATCATCTGTCAGAAACAGGAAAATGAAGAATACCCATCTCTAACCACAAATTCCTTTTTGCTGCACTTAGTGGTAAGGGGTACATTAGAGACAACCAGATAAATGGCAGGAGCATTTCATCTGCCTAACCCACATTTCCTCTATACCATTTCCTGCTAGTGTGAATTCTTCCTACTGTTTTTTAAATTTTTTTTTTAAATCAAAGTCTCTCTGATATTTTAGTTCTTTTCTCTGACATTTATGGGACAGAAACATCCAAGATTACTTTATGCTAACCTGTCTTCCATGCTGCAAATTTTTGATTAAAAAGAAATGCAATAATTATCATTTAATATTCACAACAGTCCATATTGCTGTCCTTACACAAACAGCAAGGAAACCCATTATGTTGTCTTAGCATACTCTGTTTCTGACCAGCATAGAGTCACAAAGTCACTGAGATAATGCTTCCCTGATATAGGGGGATTAGATAATTCCTAAATTTTAGATACAAATGAGTTATAAATGCTGGTGCCTGTCTCCTAAAAGGCAGGAGTACCATAGGAGGCTCAGTGCAGGTAGCAGCTCGTGGTCATTCCTGTTTCGGCACCCAAAGCCAAGGCAGCCACTGCACTGAGTGCTTGACCAGTTGCATCCATGGGAGCATTCTGAACATCCCCAGGTTCCTACTCCATATTCATTGCATCCATCAGAGCTTGTTAGCAGTCTGCTTAGCACAACCCAAAATTAAGATTCTTTATAATGACCTTCCTACTCAAAATGGTAGGCCATGTCTGCTGTAAATTTCTTATTTTCCAAAGAAACCAGGCAGCCCATCTGTTGGACTGGAGCTCCTTCAGGTCACTGAGCACTTGCTGTCCATTCAAAGGTAGTTCTCCAGCTTCCCCCTATAGTCCATGAGAGAGACTCAGCACATCAGGTATGGACACCAACAAGGCTGGGATGGCCTCGTGCAGAGAACGGCCATTAGATCAGGAGGTTATTTTGCTTAAATCTGAAACAGCAAACTATGAGTGTCTCCAATCATGCAGTTCAACTTGAGGATGCCCTTCAGAGATTAATTCAGTCAGAGCTCTAAATATCTTTGAAGAAAAGCACAAATCACACTCAGGGCTATAAACAGAGTAAGTAACACAAACTAGTCTAAAAACATATTGTTGCTAAACCCAAATATCCAGTGAAGTGTTCTCCAAAGAATGTTTGACTTACCCACACTTCAGTAGCTAGAAGGTCAATAAAATGTTTCATAATTTTGGGGACTGCTATTAGGTCTTGATAAATAAATTAGTCTATAGCCATGTAAACAGGCTTTATTCTTCACTTCCTTTAAAATGTTAATAGCCAATTTTAAAACCACATGGTTCAAGTGGTTTGTTCCATTAAATTAAACAAGTACTTCATGCCTGCAGACTCTCCTAATGCCATTCTTTAGAATGATATTCAAGTTATTCTTAAATACAAAGGGAAAAATTATTGAAACCTGAAATCTTCCCCCCTGAGAAATCCATCATTGGTTCAGTATATCTTAGACTCCAATATTACATACAAAAGGTTCAGAACATTTTCACTGCTCTAAGGAGATTACAGTCCTACAGGGATCTAAAAAAATTATTGGAGTTTCACAGAGAGCTATTTTTTATCCTGTTCTGATTGGATAATATTCAGTCCAGAGAGAATGAAGAAAGGTCTCCTGACCTTCTAAAGATGGCTGGGATTACTGGGTTAAATTCCATTCTTATTCAACAGCATGGAGTTTTCTTTCTTGTTTCTATTTATTTCCCTAAAAATTCATCTTTATATCAAAAATTTACTCTGAAATTGTAACATTTTACTTTTCCATTGTGTCAGTACATAGCTACACTTCAGTGTAAAAAAGTAACATTTTAAAGGAAAGTTATTTTTGTCCCTAGAGGTTAAAAAATATTAAATATCTCCATAATTGTTTACTTTCATTGTATTTGGAATATTCCTGTAGTTCACAGGGTAAGAGTGGCATCATTGATTTTCATGGTTACTTTGTCTCAGTACACTGTCCATCGATTTAGAAATAAAAAGGCAGTTTTCTAACCACCTGCACCTGGAGACTCAACACCACCCAGAAGAATAGGAGGATTTTATCCACTTTTTTTTTTTTTTTCCATTCTGATCAGAAATAAACATTTTCTAGACCAAATCTTCACCCTGCTTATATTTCAGTAATTCTAAAGTCTTTACCACCTGCTTTTGGAGACAGCTGTAACACCATCATACTTTTTACAGTGAAATTCATCAGCCCGTGATCTCCTTCAGCAGTGGGTACATATAATTTCTTCAGTTCAGCCAGTATTTCTTTGACGTGACACCAACTGTGGCTTTGTTGAATCAGAACAGTCATGCTTTCAAACACCATCAAAAGGTTATTTCATCTATCAAGGTTTACCCTATGAGCTCCTGGGTTTTCTAGCACAGTGAATTTCTGAGGAAAAATAAAAGGGATAATTATAAACAGTTCATTTGTTTCCATACAACAGCCATTATCTAGGGCAAAGGTGAGGCACCTTTTAATATGCTTTAATAAAATGTTTTATTTAACTGATGTTTTCTTCCTTTTAAGAAGGTCTCAGGTTGAGATCCTGGCCTCACTAAATCCAATTGGATTGTATCCAAAATTGTCAGTCATAGCCTGTCACTTCTGCCACCCCCTCAGCTTATTAATAATTAAAGGGTGTGGGGAAACTAGGCTGTGGTTTCTCTAGCAGCCACAAGAGCTTCAGGGGAGTGTTCTTTGGAGAGACTGCATAAATGTTTTCCCTTTGATATTCCCCAGCTATGCTTTTTAACCTTGTAAACAGCATGTCTGCAGTACCAACAAGCCTCATGTTGTTCTTCAGCATTGAGCAGGCTGCACACTTGAACTTGAAATGTTTTGCACCTGCATTGAAAAAATAATGGATGGATGTATTCAGACACACAAGGGCTGTAAAATCTTGACCATTTTACTGTGTAGTGCCAGCAGGAGCTTTCATTCTCCTGCTGTTAGTGTGCTGAAGCTTTCATGTGCTGGAGCATGTTTTCCCTCACTGGTCAGCAAGATCCTTGCCAGCACAGCCCAGGACCAGGCAGTGCCTCAGCCCTGTGCTACTTCAGGGGACACAAGTATGACCTTTACTTCCATGTGCCACAAACACCAAGCTACAGAAACCAGAAATGTTGCAAAGCTTGACAGGCATCGAAAAAGAAATCCCATAGAGTGAGAACAAGACTTTTAAGGGGGTTTGGATATTTTTTCAATGCTTTTACACATTACCACCAAGGATGCCAGTTATGATCTTCTGGTTTACATTAAAAATCAGAACTCTATCAAGCACAGCTTCTTCATATAAAACAGGTAAGGCGTTGGTCCAGTTCTGGTCCAGAGCAACAAGTATTTATGTCAGTGCTGTTGTCACTATACAGATGTTTCCAAAGCTAGCCAAGATGTTTTCTAATATTTTGTTTATTCTTGAAATTTCAAAAATCAAGCCCAGATTGAAAACTAACTTGTCCTTTAAAATGTATAAAAATTTCCAGTTTGTATAATATTTATGCACTATGCAAATGAATTTCAGTTTGAACAAATACCTTATTTAACATTTGTCAAAGAAGGACTCATTCAATCCAAACAGCAGAAAAAAAAAATCATGTATCATAAAGGACATCATACATCTGGTGAAGTCCATCCATATTTGGTAGTGAACACCAAAAAAATCTGTTTAACCTCGAAGATCCTTAATTCTCATTAAAGTATGATTAAATGTTTTTGATAACCTTTTTAATCTTGATTTTGGTATCAAAATGCCATTTAAAATGTTATTGTAAACACACTATTTTTAGGATGTATTTATTGAAGGACAAACATTTGATACAGTATTTTTGATCTGAGACAATCTCATATAACTGCTGCAAACACATAATATTGTCTATCTATATACGTGTATGTCTGTGTGTATATATATGTAAAGATAAACAAAAATATGCAAACGTAAAACTATAACAGTTTATTTAAATTTTTAAAGCCATTTTTAAAAGCTATTTTGTGCTGTGTTTAATTCCAGCAGCATTTTTCAGATTACTGAGGAAATATTATTTATCTTTAATTACCACGGTTGAAATTTGCTTATTTAAATGCAACATTTTCAATGTGGGAAGCTCCCCAGGCTGGGCACAGAAGAGCCAAAAAAGACAGAGGGAAGATTGCTTGGCTTTGACTTGGCTTTATCTATGCAACCCTCCCTCCTGTGCATATGCATTACCATGGAGATTTTGAAAGAGATGAACTGTTTTGTTATTACCTTCAGGATTTCTGCTTCATGCAGGGAACACATTCAGGAGAGAGATGTAGTGAAAATATCAGTATAGCTTTATTCATTATGATTGATGTGAGCTGGTGACAAGAGCAGCCCAACACCACCACTGCAGCTGTGGGATCCTGCAGGAGTTCAGGTTTCAGTTTAATCTCAGAGACAAATTTCTTTGTAATGTTAAACAAGCCCTGCCAGGCATCACATTTGCAAAGGGAAAGGCAGTAATATTCCTCAACCTCACAGTGACAGGTTCAGGTTGAATTAAATAACATATTTCTACAAACATGCTTTTGCTCACAACTGGACAATTGTGAAATAAATTCAAGCCTTAATTCAATGCTGAGTGAAAAGAAGTTGTGTGGGCTGTGTTTCAACACCTCTCTTCACTCTGATCTTGGGATACTTATAAATCTACAAAGCCCATGGCCTCTCATTGCAGGCTCTTTAATTCACCAGCTATCACAACTACCTATCTCCACGATTAGGATGAAAGATGAACAAATCATGTATATGCTCATCATCTATTCAACATCCACTCACTTCTATCCTTGCTCAGATCAAGAATTCCTCATTTCAGAACCCAGGTTTATTTTCCAAATTTTTGTCCATTCTTTATCCCAGTTGATTCTTAAACAGTGCTTCTATGTCATGTATCTCTGTGGTGGGTTGATCTTTGCTGACTGCCAGATCCTCACCCAGCTGCTCTCTCACTTCCCATCCTCAACAGCACAGGGGGAGAAAATAACATGGAAAAGCTGGTGGGTTGAGGTAAGAACACAGAGATCACTTATGAAAGACTGCAGTTCTGGCCAGAAAACCTGCTCCTGTGTGGGCTCCTCTCCACAGCCTGCAGTTCCTACGAGGAGCCTGCTCCTGCATGGGCTCTCTGTGGTCTGCAGGGGACACATCCACCTGCTGCAGCACAGGATCCTCCACAGACTGCAGAGAGGATATCTGCTCTGTTGTGCTCCTCCATGGTCTGCAGGGGGACATCCTGCCACACTGTGGTCTTCACCACAGGCTGCAGGGGAATCTCTGCTCCAGCACCTGGAGCACCTCCTATTCCCCTCTGCACTTACCTCAGTGTCCACAGAGCTGTATTTCTCACATATTCTTACTCCTCTCTCAGAGTTGCTGCATAACAGTTTTTCACCCATCAACATCCTTCAATACTTTACTACTTCAATATCTTTTTCAGAAGCAGCACCACCTGACGGGTGCAGCTCTAGAGAGTGATGATGTATCCATGTTGGACCTCACTGGAACTGGCTTTTTCTGGCTTGGGAGCAGTGACTAATCTCTGAGAGGCCATCCCTGCTCCCCAACAACAAAATCCTGCCACAGTCCCATAGACTTTATTGTATCTTTCCACTCTGAGTACAGTTCACATTAGGCCTAAACTTTGGGACACATCAGACTCCAGTGTGTACATGAGAAATGTGAGAAAAGAAGATGAATATTCATATAAAGGTATTGAAGAATTCTTTTTATACTTTATAGAAAAGAGAGAAGCATTTCATCAATCTTCTTGCAAAGTATTTGCCTCAGTATCTTTGACATTTGCTAAAGGAAATATTTATAATTTTCCTCCATAACACTTCATGGTTCTCTTTCAGTACCACTTGAATGACATGACACTTTTTTAAACCCGCTGTGAAGTCTGTAAATCAGTTTGGTGCTTAGAACACATGAAATTCATTATTCAAGCACCAGTGCTATTGACAGTATATCAAAAAGGTCAAATGAGCAGATTAAAACCTTGCAGTATAAATTAAACATATCAGTTGATCTTTATGACATTGAATACATTTAACACAGGCAAAAGAGAATTGTACATTTCCTGTTAACAAATTTGGTCACATCTTTTGTACTTGCTGCTTGAGGAAGTGCAAACTACGTTTGGAGAAAGGCAGATGACAAGTAATGAAGCAATAAGAATGTGAAATTTTTCCCGTCATTTTAAAGGGAAATGTTGACTGAGAGTTGTAATAGAAAGAGCATAAATGTTAATCCTCCCAAATAAAAAAAAAAATCTAACTAAAGAGATGATCAAACTTTTGCATATGTGAATACCATATATAAAATAAATAAATTTTGATTTTTAAAGCATCTTATAAACAATTTACAGAAGTCAGATTCACTTCGCAGGCTGTATGCTGTCTTTGCTAATCCAGGAAGAATAATTCTGAACGTAGCACATAAGTCAGAGTCCATTAGACTAGAAAACCCAGACACTAGGAAAAAAAACTAGATGTAGAGATTAATGCAAATTTCTAATCATTATGCTAATGAATCCAGTTTGGTCTACATTAAAAATAAAATAAAATAAATCAAGGAAAAGGTGAACTGAAATACATACAAATATTCAGTGTTGGATTTTTGTCCTGGTCTCTGAAAGCAGCAAGCTCCCAGGACAGTAGGTGTGGCTTATTTTTCTCACTGACTTTTTCAGATAAGAAGTCATCCTTATGTATTGGAGGCACCAGTATTTATAGTCAACACTCCTTCAGTCAGGACTGGCTTGAGAGAGTTTTATTAAGAAAAGGCCACTCAAAGTCTTTATAAGCCACAGTCATAGTTATCACAATTTTTGATCCACTTCATATTTACTCTAAATTTCCAAAACAGTAGAACCACTGGATGCCAAAGCTGTTGGATACCACTGATCAATAACATTTTATAGTTTTTCTGGCATTTCTTGTGTTTCTGTGTGGTTATCTTTGGTCTCCATTTAGATTGCAGGTTGCTGTATGACAGACACTGCTTCTCCAGAAAACTGCAGGAAAATTCAGATTAGAAGGATCTGCAGGGATCCAGCCACCTGCTTGAACTAGGCTGAGCTGTGAGGTCAGCCCAGACTGCTCAGGGCTTCATCCAGTCAGATCTTGAAAAGCCCCAAGGATGTGAACAACACAGCTGTGCCTGTGACACTGTCTGACTGTCACTTGGAGAACATATTTTTCCTTGCATGCAGTCTGAACCTCTCTCATTTCAGTGTGTGCCTGTTGTACCTTGTCCTCCCACCACGCACTGTTGTGAAGAGCAAGGCTACACCTTCTTGATGACCTCTTCACAGATACCTGGGGTCTGTTCTTAGTTGTCCCCAAAGCCGACTCCGATCCAGGTCAAAAGAGAACCAATCTCCCAGCCTTTCCTCAGGCAGTGAGTGCTCCAGTCCCTGACCACCCCATCAGCCTTTTGCTGAGCTTGCTCCAGTTCACTGATGTCTTTTTCTCTTCTTTTCTTTTTGGTTGACTGACCTGAAACTGAATGAAGGATTTTGATGTAACCTCAAGGTAGCTGAGTGAAAGGGGCTCAGGTCATGTGGGCGTGCTGCTGTTGATACCATCCAAGATGCCATGGCCCCTCTTTCCAACAGGACACGCTGGGCTCATGTGCCACTCCCTGTCTGCCACAGCCCCCAGTCTCTTCAGCAGAGCTGCTGCCCAACTGGTCCACCCCCATCATGCCTTGCTGACAACCATTTTTCCTTCCTAGGGGATGGACTTTGACAGTCAGTAATTTGTCCTCACTGAATTTCATAAGTTTCCTGTTGGCCTGTTCCTCCAGCCTGTCCAGGAAGCAAACCTGCCTTTGTCTGGTCCCCTCAGTTTGGTGCCATGAGCTCATGAGTGTGCAGTGTTGCATCCTCCAGGTGACTGATAAAGCTATAAAGGTCCCAGGACAGACCCCTGTGCTGCTCTGCTTCTCACCAGCCTCCACGGAGAACACAACCCACTAACCACCAACCTCAGAGCCCAGCCATCCCACCAGTCTCTAGGGTTTGGCAGTGATGGGGAAACTGATAAAATAACAAACTAGCACAGTGCTGTTGTTCATGCTAGGCCTTTTCTGGTGGAGGGATTTTTCCTAACTAAGTTTTCTTGCCTGAGTAGCTGCACCTTCCAGATGTCACGAAAAGAAAAAAATCAAACTAAACAGGCTTGTTTTTTCACATGAGACTATTTACATTGTGCCAGGCCATATAAGTGTTCATGGCTCTAAACCAATAAAATACACATTCAGACAAAAAAGAGAGACAAGTGACCAATAATCCGTGGGAGACCAGTATTAAAAATCAGCAATCATAAAGGTCTAGTGAGAAACAGAACAGAAAGAAATATCAGTCTGAACCCTATGGAGTAGTTGGGCTGTTTTGACTGCTGGTGTTTTAATCTTTAAATTACCATTTTTCCACAGCAAATTAAAGGAAAAAGAAAATAGCTTTGGTTGCATCTGCAGCTGTCTGTGAAGTACGACAGCAGAATAAACAACAGCACTACAAGTAACAGTTATATTTGGCCAAAAGGAATTCATC
The DNA here is from genome assembly GCA_013400955.1 of Drymodes brunneopygia. Classification (NCBI taxonomy): domain Eukaryota; kingdom Metazoa; phylum Chordata; class Aves; order Passeriformes; family Petroicidae; genus Drymodes; species Drymodes brunneopygia. The sequence goes on from VZTZ01035628.1 coordinate 240,394, forward strand.
ACAGAAAACATCAGATCTCTGGTTAAGGAGGTCAGTGACTGTTTCAGTCAATTGTTGTTGAAACATATGGATACCTCCTGGTTTCACAGCAGAGCAGTACCTACTTTCTGCTCCTAATAAGTTTTGAAAGGACTATACAGTGATGATAGGCCTGCTCCCACGAGGGTGCATACACATGGTTTATGCATTCTATAAATTTGTGCAAACTCTGTAAACATAACTTGGGTAATGTAAGTTTCTTGGGTAATGTCAGTGGTGATTAGGCATCATTAGATATTCCAGTCCCTCAAGCTAACACCTACCACAGCTCTAGAGAATACTGCTGCTCATGTCCAGACCTTTCCTTCTAAAAAAGCCTTTAGTTCCACAACCTTACCAGTCCCCAAGCTTCAGAAGAGAGTGCACCACACCAACACTCCTCTTTAAAGGTCCTTGTCAGCCAGTGGAGAAGAAACCTGACAAAACTGACACCTGGACACTGGACTAAAGCAGAGAAAGGAACATCCATGCCCACATGTAGCTTCAATTCCTCTTAAAATAAGCATGTCAAATTTGCAGCTTTATAAATCAGTAGCTCTGGCTGTACATGTCCAAATTTCATGTCAAGCAGAGTTCTCATTCCAAATGCTCAGCCATAAGGCTCTTCTCTCAGCTAAAAGAGCAAACTGGTATCATGGTGCTATAAGCATGATGATTTCCTTGGAATAGAGTGGCATCTCCCACTCAGCATCACTCTTGCTATGTAATTTGTATATCCAAGCATCTCAAATGACCTGCTCTGTTGGTATTATAATAAAACTCTGCAGTTCCTGATTTGAATCAGTTTATTTCAGTACCACTCAAGTTTTTCCTTTTTAGTGTAGAACCTGGATTTAATCTGAATAACTGCCCTTTTAGTTGCAAAATTGATCAAACAGTAAACCATGCACGCAACAAAGTTCTTCATGCAGGATAATTCTCTATAATATTTCACTGCTCTGATTTTAGAAGCCTGAACAATGCAATTTCCACCATATGCAACACTTTTGAGAATAAACATACATTTTTTCTTTTAGTGGCTAACAGCCTACCACTCTTATTTACACCTACATATAATAGTAAAACCAGTGGGTTTGGGTCTGGAACTGCTCTGTGGCTTTCCTTGGTGCCCGGAGAAGTTTCCTCCCACAGACTCAAGCCATGCCAATGGCAAAATGAATGAGCACAGCATCTCTGGCCTAATTCCTGTTCACTGGAAATGTTGCTTCCCTGGAGCCAAAATATCAATTAACTGCTCTTTGCCCAGGCACCCAGGTTGCTAAGACCCAGCAGAAAACATCTATAAAGAGAGGAGACATTCTCTCTGAAGCAGGCATTTCATATCTCCAATTGTACATCTGTGCTGCCATTACAAGCATCTGAGACTCAGGGAAAGCTAAAATTGTGCTGTAGCCCAAATTAAAATAATCATCAAATGCTATTACAGATAATGCAGTGCATAAACAGTAAAAATACAGATGGCATGTGCATTTTTACCTTCAGAAGAATCAAATCAATTTTAACTGAAATAAAGATAGTACCATAAAGTTTTAGAATCACAGAATCATAGAATTTGCAGAGTTGGAAGGAACCCTTCCAGATCAAGTCAAATTTCTGATCTAGCTGAAAATGTAAGAATGACAATAGTTTGCACTTGCAAATTAGTTCTTTCTTCCTTCCTGTTTCCTAAAAGCATTGTTTTTAAACTGTCAAGGGTACTGCATTTGCAGATCTGTTGAGTAGAAAAACACCTATAACCTCTGATAGTATCTTTCTTACATTTAAACTAGCAGAAACCTGTTTGCTTTTCCTCTGCATTATGATTTGTCATAATCAAGTACCACAGGTTTACAAAGGGTTGAGAATATCATCTACAGCGAAACTGCTGCCCCCTGACACACAGATTTTTTTAAATGTTTTTCAAGGTTTGTGCTTGGTATGGAACTTTCCAACATCCCTTCCACTCCCATTTGTGCTTTTTTTTTTTAATTTAAATGTGATTTCAGAGTGTTTAGTCTCCAACTCTAATTTGTCTAGGTAGCATTGAGTTATTCTTTTGATTTAAATGCCTTTTGTATATTGTCACTCCTGTGGACATTATTTTGCTAGCAGAGTATTTTCCAAAGATCTCTATGTTCCAGTCTGACTTAAGCTTTTATAGATATAGATATATAGACATAGATAAAAATAAAAAAGGGAGCTTAGCTGGCTTTTTCTTGCACCTTTTTTAAGTTAGCAGACTCCACAGTCTAGGACTATCATTCTGTCATCTTCCACAAGCCTTGAATGTAAAGGACTCCCAAAACACATCTAATGCATCAGTTCAGATAGCAAAGGGATTTTAAATTAACCAAGTGTTCTTGCCTATGGAACTGCCATATAAACCACAGGTGTCACTGCAGCTGTGTCACCTCAGCTCACAGTTACACAAGCAGGTGCTTAGACCTTGTGTCAGTGTGAATTTATTTTGAATTTCTTCTGCATCTTTCTGCCTTCTCCTCAGAAACCAAATAAAGTTAATGCTTTTAATTGACCATAAAAATCAGATTTTCCCCATGTCCTGCACAGGAGCTTGTAACAGGGTCCAACACCCTGCACAGAGGTTCACAGCAGGTAAGGCAGGCTGCAGGTAATCACATTGCCAACCCAGGCTCCTGAATCCATAGTGAGTTCATCTGCAGAGCTTTGTGCAGCATCAGCCATTAACCCCTTCAAACACCACCCCCCTGAACAGGCTGATCATGGGGTATTGGAGTACCTTTTTGGGCTATGATTATTCAAATGGGCTTCTGGAAGTGAAGAAAGTTGGGTTAATTCCCCCTTGGATGTTTCCATTATTGCAATTCTGTCAATGTAAATTAAACATTCTCATTCTGATAGGCACAGCGTGTTACTTAGAATTCATTATGAATATTTGATAAGGTGGTTTTTAGTTGTGGCAAGCTGACTGTTTATTTTTCACCCACAGATACAGTTTCAAGCAGTTACATAATCAAGATATACTTACACATAACTCTATATGAACACATGGTTGGGTTTAGTCCATGCTCTTAGGCCACAGAGCCAGATCTAAGAAACAGTAAAGTTCTTTGAGTGATGAGGAGGGCACATAGAAGGGGTTCTTGACAGCAAAACGTTCCAAAATCTTTCACCCACCTTCTTTGTAAAGCCTGTATTTCTGTAAAAGTTCAGAGGTACCTTTAAATAATAGGTGAAGAGCTTCCCAGCCAGAAGGGCAGAAGAAAGGCTCAAAAAGGGATTTTGTCTGAAAAGTTGAAAACTGTGATCTGACTTTAATAGACCTTGAGAGATCTTTATATCTCAAAACTGGAGCAAAGCTGCAAATATAAATACCAACTTTAAGTTTCCCTTATCACATAGTAGTTGCAGCTGAAACACTTTGTTTTTTCAATGGATAACCTTCCAAACATTAAATACATTGGTCTGTAAATTCCCAAGAGGCAGATTCCTCTTGCTAAAATGGGTTTTATCTGTTTCTCAGGGTTTCTTTCTAAAAGTGCACACCCAATCACACAGAGCAGAATTAATTATAACCCATTGCTTTCACCTTTATTATTACTGAACACCACATTCAATTTGAGACATAGGTCTATCACTTCTGCAGAACTATTCGTGCTTGCTTCTAGTCAGAAGACCACTGAAAGGGTGGAAATAAGGTAATTAAGATCACTCTCCTTACTCATAAGAGCATGCACAACATTCAACTAAATTTATATTAATATCACTGAGAATTGTAACTTCTTAGGACAATTTGAGAGCCAGTGTAAATTGAAATTGCTCATTTGAAGGCAAGTGAAGCTTTAGCATAGGTAGCTCCCTAGAAGTGACAGTGCTTTATTCCATCTGAGAATCTAAGCTGGAATCTGGAAAAATCAATGTTACTGTAAAAATGTCAGCTTGTGTAGAACCTGCTCAATAAATAAAGTGCCTTTGCTTTAGGACAAACAGAATTCCAAGTGCTTTTTTACAGAAACACCTATTCTGCACTGAGCAAAGCGTCAAATTCTGAATATCAGATGGTCCACTGCAGTCTTCTGCCCATACAATGGACTTCTTGCTCAGCTTTCACTTGGAGTGGAAGTGTCCTCCTGTCCTTGCCCAGCTCCAAGTCATTCTGCACTGCAGTGTTTTTCTCTAGGGAGCACTGGGGCAGCACTGAAGAAGCACGGTGATCGCACCCACCATTTGCCACAAGGTTGGGCCCAGCTCTTGGCCATGCTGGGCATCAGCTGCCTTGGTCAAACACAAAAGTTTGGTGTGCCACTAGAGGATATCACTGAGCTTGTCCCCTTTTACTGCTGATGAGGAATATTCCCTTTTAAACTGTGGGAAAGCACAAAATGCCACCCAAATTTCCTTTCATAAATGCATTATTCATCCCTCATGCATGTTTTTCAGACTCCTCCTTGAGAAGGGACAGACTGCACAGGAGAGTTTGGAATAGACAGAGGGGAGGCAACACAAACAATTCTGTGACCTAATGTGAAAATGGCACATGCAGCCACCCAAACACCAAGTGCACTCACCAACCTGTCTGTTGGCACACAGCCACCACCTTTCCTGCCACCACCAGTGCCATGGGGCAGCACTTGGGAAGTCCTGCTTGGGCCAACCACCCTGGTGGTGGCTGCAGAAACCCATGTGATGGCCATGTGATACCCATGCCAGTGATGGTGGATGTCAAACTCTGACTCAGGACAGCTTTTCTTTCCAGGGTCAGTGTCTGCTGCTTCTTGCCCTTGGGCATGTTGTGGAGGGTGACTGAAGGGATCTTCCCAGCCTTGACCCACCATGACATGGGCTTTTCTGGATGAACTCTGGTCTGGCATCCGGTAGGACATTTCCTCAACCATCTTGTCATGATTTTATCTTGTCATCATTGGTCTCCAGCAGACCTTGTATCCATCCAGTTTTAGTTTGGAAAAAAGGTCATTTTAGGTCAACAGTTCCCTTTTGAGTTGTATTTATTCCTTGCAACTTACCTGTTAGTCTAGTAGCTATCTGGCAGGCCCTGGGTTTCAAGGGAAGGCTGAGTAGTCTTCTCCACACAGGCCAGCTTCTTAAATAGCAATCTTTTTCTGGAAGAAGCTCGATATTTGCATTTTATTCCATATTTTAGCACAAATCTGTTCTTTCCCATCTTGAACAAGACTACGCAAAGGCCACATAAAATGGAGAGTGGCACTGAGAGAGATTGTTGCTAACCATGGACTAATTCCCAGTCTGGCCAGCTGTTTCTGCACCTTTCAAACTTCAAGTTAATAACAAAAAACAGTAAGACATTCCATGATCAGATGCAACTGGGGAAAAAAAATGTGTAAAGAATCAGTGCCCAGTGTCTGGCCATTCTATTATCCTGTCTCAGTAGGAACTGGAAACTTCTGGGAGAGAAACTGAAAGCAATAAATGAAGGAATTGTATAGCATGATTTCGTGAACAGGGACTGTCATTTTCTCCAAACAAGAGTTTTTCTCTAGTAGGATCAAATATAGTGAATCAATACTTCAGCCCAGATGGGATTTGTGGTTTCCAGAGGAACCTTTCTGGAGGAAGGTACACATTTCCTATAAATACAACTGATATTTTAAGATACTATTGCAAAAGAGAGCTATAGCTCTATTTTCATTTTAATACTCTTACCATGGTTTGGGAGAGGGGGAAGGGGAAAGAGAAGGGGAAGAGGAAAGTTTTCTGTCCTTACACACTACAGCACAGAGCAGGTAGGGCTGGAAAATGCTGCTGTTTCCCCAAATATATCGTCTCTGTGGGTGCAATAAACCCAGGAGGTTGGTGAGCAATAAACAAATGTGTGTTTGTTATTAGCTCGTGTCCTTGCTTTCATCGAGTCTCATGTTTCTTTGCCAGAAAGAATATCATTAGCTTTCCTGCTTTACCTCCCAAATTTATTCAAGCTGTAGAAATTGGGGAGGTTATTCCTCAATTACACTTTTGTGCATTTAGATAGAAAAATGTATGTATACACAAATGCACAGAGTGTGATATAATTTTGATATAAGCAATATGTGTAAATAATGTATTATTAATTATTAGTTTATTATATATTTTGGGGGTATATAGATAAGTATATATGTACATCTACAAACTTTTTTTTGTAGAAAGATGCATGGGATCAGCATTTAGAGCTGCTACGTTTCTCAGAGTTCCACTGTAATCCAGTAACTTGTTACTGAATTCCCTGTTTTCCCAGTTCAACTCCCTCCTTCCTTTTCCTTCTCTTGCAATGCTATGAATAAGGAAAACTATAGAAATCTCCCATCTAAAGCTTTTCTAGAGGTCTCCACTGTAGTAACACAGTACTCACTCTTTAGTGTTATAACTTTACAAGCCCCCTCCAGGTTTTGTTATCTGGAACTGGTAAAGATCTCCTGGCCAGAGGAAGAACAAATTCCTTAGAAACCACCATTTTATGGACTCGTCACTACAAACAGTTAATTCAAAGGGCTTAGTTCATCAAGAAATTTTCTTTTAAAGTGTTGTGTGTTATCTGTTATTCTCCTCCTTATCCACCTGCTTTTCTGCTGACCACTTGTATTCTTCTTTGCAAACAAGGTTTTACACAGGAATTTTTAAATTTGATCCTCTATATAAATATGCCCTCAGAAACTCATTCTCAGCATGTCACTCACAGAAAGTTTTAATTGTGTAAAATATATATATTTGAAAAAATAGCAGTGAACTTTTTCAATTTATTTAGCTCATTTTATTAACTGTGGAAAGCAGCAGCATAGAAGTCTCTGGCAAATAAAAAGGAGCAGATGTTGCACTGAGGAAGGGAGATTATTTTCCTTTTTATATTCAGCATCTGCTTTACTCTCCTTTGACCTGCTGAAAGATTAAGCTCCAGTGAGACTGTTTGCACTTAGATCTTCCTGAAACCTCCTCTTACCAGGAAGGATTCTATGACCATTAAGAAGGATTTGATGATCTACCTATTCAATATTAAGATCCTTTAGATAATTCTGCCACTTCTTTGTTTCAAAAATAGCATATTCCTTTCCTGTCACCTGGTCACTGCTATGCATAGAAAAAATACTGCACTCAGCATTAGGACATTTTCCTTTCATACAGCTTTTGCTTGTAAACTTGGGTCAATAATAAAAGCAGTCATAAATATACAAATCAAAGTACAAAGACTGCATTATGTATCTGTTACCACTGCTCAGTGAAAGTTTTTCATCTTGAAAATGCTAATATTTGAATACTAATGGCAGACAAGTGATCTCTGGTTGCATGCATCAGTTTTGTCCAGACTGTGCTTCAAATGCAAATGCTGGAAGATGTAATTATTGGTGGTTGCAGATTTTAATGACTGAAATAGAGACATACAGAAGATCTAGCTAAAGCTTTGGCCCAGAAAGCATATTAATGACATATTAAGCACAATCAAGCAAATAATTTGTTCAATGCATCTTATTTCTTTTTCTAGTATATGCAATATTTCATTCCCGTAATATATAAAAAACAGAATACAAAACTATTCCTTACAGCTCCTTCTCTGATGTGACAAACAGATGGGCTGACAGTTTCTAGTCCAACAATTTCACAGAAGCATCCTCTATGTCACACATTCCATCAGTTAAAAAGCATGGACTCTTTGGTACCATTTAGATGACTCTAGGTTATTGGTGAGAAAGGAAGAGCTCAAGGGACACTGTACCTTCCAGTGCTGAATATCATCCATTTCCACAGAGCTGCACCACCTTTACTGGGGTAACAGTCTGTATCTGTGTAAGCACGAATGTTCATGGAAGACTGCTGAAAAACCTGTTACAGTGGATATTTTACATTTTCACTTGAAGAAATTGACAATCTACTCTTCATTCTGTCCCATATGAAAACATAAACTTTATATACTTTGTAAAATCAGTGGCAACAAAGAAAAGAAAAAACTGGAAAAACAGACTCCATACTGAAGAACATTGAATCTTGTCAGAAAGATTTTGGGGTTTTTTTGATGGAAAAAAAATATATTGTCATGCTCTCACAGACCTCATTCATTGTTTCTGTGGTGAGTAACTCTTGAACTAATAGGCTCCTGCCTATTTACACAGACCAGAGGAAGAGCAACCTGCAAAACATCTCTCTCAGGATTGTCTTTGCACTGATCTCTTATTTTAGATATCTTTTGCTGATCCTTTCCAATTTACTGATAAACATCAGAAAATGTGTATGTTCAAACACATTTCTGAGATTCCACACCTGCCAGTTTAACGAGGTCCTTGGAAGAGGAGACAATAGGGTGTGTTACAGCACTACCCAGATACGGGCTGGCAGCTCCTATTCACAGCCATTCAGCACCACCCTGAATAGCTCTGTGCACCAGAACAGGACTCAAGGCAATCACATGATACAGCAATTGTTGGTAGGAATTCTCATTTTAATTACCATCCTAGTGGCCTTGCACAATTCACTTCCCCAACACTTGCTTGGAACAGGAGTCCTCATACAATTACTGTGTGATAATAATGATTATGAAAATTATGATGATAATAATAATTATAATAATGGTGATTAGAATAAAAATTTCATCTGGTCATTGCAAGGTCTGAGTGTTCTTGTGTGGCTTGAACACATTACACATCCCAAAGACAGAGGTTTTCCCAACAGACTATTCTGTATTTAAAAAGTTTATAAATAGCAGATGCTACCATAAGGTCTTAATTAGCAGCAAGATGTTTGTGGTGTTGGTACCTTAAATTAAACTAGATATTGCTCTCACATTCACACATGTATGGATGTACTTCATTTCTTTGCATTTTTTCAGGAGGACAACAATAACTTTTCCCTTAAAATATCACATTATTTCCTTAAGCTTTAATGATTCAACAATTATGTCACCCTAAAATAGCATACAGAGGTGTCTTGAGTATCTTACAATGTCAAAGTAGTATCTAAGTTTTAAGTACTCAATAATTATACCTTCCAAAACAACAGCTGGAGGAACTTTCACTTAGATACCAAGAGAGGCTGAGCATGTAACTTTCATTAGACCTGAACTTCAATGATGAAAAACTGTGTTTAAACAGATTATCTGACTGTGCACCTGAACTCTGAGAGAATCAGCACTGTGAGGGACTTTGCTCTCCTTTGAAAATGGGGAAAAGTGCCTTGTGCATCATCAGTGATCATCAAAGAAATTAGATCAGAGCAACCAACTTATTAATTATTACACTCTTGCTGACTGCAAAATAACTTTCTCCAGTAAACAAGAGCTGTGAGAAAACAGACCTCATTGTGGAGAGTTGTTCCTTTGTCATAACACTGTTGGAAGGATATCATCATAGATTTTTTAAAATATATTTCAATAACCTTTTTCATAGGACTGCAGACAGCGTCGAAAAATTTATCCTGAAATTTAAAGCCTCACAGAAATGTTTTTAAGTATATGAAAACAAAGACATATTGATGGCAAAAGAATTTTTGTAACAATTCTTGATGCATAGATGATATGAGCAAGCTAAAGATTCTGAATAGAAAGACTTCAACAGCTAGCCAAAATTAATTACTCCTGCTTAAACATCCACCACAATTGAACCTGGAGGACAGGGACTGTCTTCACAAGTGGATTCAGTATCTGCTGTGCCTCTTGACAATGAAGTTATATTAGACAGAGAAAATGTGCTTTTTTTTAATAGGGAAGGAAACATTTTTAAACATTTTTTACTCCCTGGATTAATTATTTATACTGTGCCACCTCACCTAGAAATTTAACAGATGCACTACAGACTTTATGAGGATTGTACTGGTGTGACATACACAAAAGAGGAAGGAAAGATTACTACTAATCTCAGCAACAGCTGTCAGAACTACAATTATAAATCCCTTGAAATATCACTCCATAAAAACTGTATGAAGAATTTTCCATTTTAACTGTTTCTAATATCATTTTTAGAGCCTCTACCCAGCCGTTTGCTCACAATGTGTGCTATAACCCTGAGAAATAACTTGCTTGGGATTTTAGACCACACCAAGATCTCCCAGTGCATCAGTTATCCTTAGCATATAATCATAGAGAAAATTAATTTGAATCACGTCGGTGACACAATCCCTCAGGCTGCAACCACTGTCCATGAAGGCAACAAGCAGGAAAGCACAGTCAAAGGCTGCATGACCCATGGTGGCCAGTGGGAATGATCCACCTGCAGTGCAGATTCAGCAACTCACATTATTGGCCTCATTCTTTAACAGGCACATTCATAGAAAAGATATTCAACCCCTACCAATGCCTGTAGGATGAAAGCATCAACCATGTTTGGGTGCTGTCCAATAGTAGTCTTAGGCACTCTGAATGTCTTTGCAAATTTAGCCATCTCCAGTATAACTTTTGGTGAAAGTCTCTGTTTTTGAGCTTGATGTCAGTTTAACATAAAGAAAACAAAATAGATTTTACAGATGCATGTGTGTGTGTGTGTGTGTGTGTTTGTGTATGTGTACACACAAATTTATATGTCTACAATTGGGAATCACTCTGACAATAAGGAAGATAACATCTAAATAAAAAACTGCAAGTCCAAGACAGTTCTCTCAGCCCTCCTTTGCTCAAGATGAGAGGGATTGGGAATGGGCATACAGCCAGATAAACCTCAGCAATCTGGGAGCTTGGCTCCTTCATTAGATCCTCACCAGCCCAGTGTAGCTGCAGCACAAGGAGCAGAGTGGCTCTGCAGAGAGTGCACAGCTGTAGGGTGTTTCCCTGTCTCTCAAATTCAAGCCCCACCAGCTGAAGCTGGTGTTAATACACCAGATGTGAAATATGGCAAATGCCTGACTGATACAAGACCCACCCCTCTCCCACACCTATTTATGGGTCTGGTAGACACAATAGCCTCTCACAGAGCAGACAAACCAGGACAGCAATCTGACCTTCCTGTCAGATTAAGAGTTTGGAACAAATATGCAAAACAGGCAATAATTTTGATTATCTTAGTGAGATTTTTGCTTTCTTGGATTGCTTCTAAACAGATCATTCCTCAAGGAGACCTAAGGAGGCCATTCCCCAAGGTGGACTTTGGCTGTGGGAGAGGAAATCAGCAACACAAACACCATATTCCTCCAGGAAAATCCAACCTGCTGAAACATTCCTTCACACACCAAACCCCTGGGTGAAGCCACCAACCTTTTGTCCGTGAAGGATGAGCATAACCCCAAGAAAAGGGATAAAAAACAAGAGTGTGTGTATGTGTGTGTATGCAAAAAATAAATACATTCTTGGCTTACTTTTATGCAGATGTCATTTTTCTTTCCCCACAGTCAGGATTTTGAGCATGGCAGCACCAAATGGTGGGACATGTCACTCCAATACAACCTTCACAGCACTATGCCAGGCTCACAGCATTTCCCAGGCTGAGCTCCTCCTGCTTGAATGCTAGGCAGAGAGATGGTGGGAATGGTCTAGGCATGGTAAACTTTCCACTGGAAAACATAAAGCAGGATGTCTCCCAGATTTAGGTTATAGAGAGAAGAGGGATTTGAAACACCCCATTCTTGTTCCTATTTCTTTTTGGTGCTTATGAATACCCCTACTTACAAATACAAAATCTTATTTCCAGCTTTTATGTCTCTATCTCCACTGTCTCCTCTTGAAGGGAATATTGTCAGAATTAAACATTCATTTCTTAATCTACAATTTTCTCTCTACCCAAAAATACCCTGTGTAGGAAAGTCACTAGTTAGTTGCTGATTATAATCTTTGCAGTTCCTATCCATGTACAATTCCTTCTCTTAAAGCCCAGAACTATCTGTTTAGCACCAGACAGCTCTGGGCTTTTAAGAACTTCCTTTATTAATGTGGTATTATGTAATTTTTCTTCATACACTTAACTATTGTAATCTTAAAATGAAAGCAGCATATTTTTTTCTCCAAGTTAATGGTAAAGCAACTCCTTTATTCATAAGATCATTATTAAAATTTGCAAGGGCATGATTTGTACAGGAAAAATAACCTTGTGTGTGTACAAAGACAATCTAGAAACTTTGACAGGAAGATAAGAGAACACATGAACAAGTCTAACATTTCATCAAGATGCAATTATCTCCATGTCTTTCAAATAAAAATGAAAAACATTAATAATATCACATTTAGAGTAAGAAGTTATTAGATCCTTGGTAAATCACATCCATCTATCTTAAGCCTTTAATCAGAGCCCTACTTGCCAACTAGCCAAAATTATTGCACATATCATATTCATCTTCTGACTGCTGTCCATCTCATCAATGCAAATCATTCCCAAATCCCAGTAATGGATAAGATGATAAATTTATCAAGAAAAAAGGAAAACTGTAGAGATGGTCTCCTTAGGTGAAAGATCAAATAAAGCTCAGGAGAGAAACATCTCCTGGTGGTCCAGCCCACCAGGAGGAGAGCTTCCCCCCACTGTCGAAGAGACAGTGGTTTGAGCTTAGGAGACCATGCCCCCAAGAAAGTATTATTGGATAACTGATTTATCATTCAAACCCCAGGTTCTGGAAGTTTCCCCGTTACTCGGTTGGGAATTGGTTGTTTTCCCCTATGTCCTCCCCTTCTCCTTCCCTACTGGTTGTGTATCCCTAATCCCTCCCTAACTCCTCCTAGTTGGCTGCCGTGGATTGGTTAATGGTTTGATATGTAAGGTGATGTTCGGTTCAGTTCGGGGCTCTCGGCACGAGACCCCTCGAGAGGAATAAACGCTCTGTTTGTCTCTGCCGGGAGTCGCTCCCATTTCTCCGCCAATTCGCTCATGGTCGAGGAAAGAACCAAGAACCCACGCCCACCCTCTCAGCCCTCCTTCCCCCTGAGAGCTTGGGCTCCAAAGCTCCCACATCTCCCCACCCGGAGGTTAGGGGTTTCGTGGTCATCAGGGAGGCGTAGGAGGACCCCTCTGAGAGGGCCCCGCGGAAGACCCCCGAGCGCAGGCACCCCGGCTGCCCCCTGGCCAGTGGTGCTTTTATTTTTTTATTTCTATAGAAAACCAATGCAATGCATGAAATCTTTTACTATAGAATTATATGTAAGGGAGGCTAGATTCTACTGTTGACATTCAAAGCCATGCAAAAATTTAGGATCTAAAAAACAAGTCTAGATAAAATCCTACCTACCATCTTCAGGGTATTGGAAGGGAGTTAGGTACCTAAAACCCAGACCACCACATATCAATACTATTATATGTGGAAAACCAGATATAAAAGATGGGCTAGAGACAGCAAACAGTGGAGATGAAATCCAGAAGTCTCCTGCTCTGATTCTTCATTGCTTGTTACCTTGTTCAAGACAGGGTTTGTGAGATCCAGCTCCATGCTTTGTACCTTTGTACACCAAGCCAGCAGCTTGAGGTGTACTGAGACATTATCTCTGCCTATTGCACAGACACCACAATGTTATCCTGCAGTTGTAGGTACTCTGACCCTATTTAAAATCAGCACTGGGAGAGAATTCTGGAGCATAACAGAATTAGCTAAGTTTGGCTGATAGATCAAATTCAAAAAATACAAGATGCTCTAATGCAGCCTGATGGTTTTACACACATTTTCTTTAAAGAGGCCCCCAGCCTCCAGAGAATGAGGCCCTCTACCACACTACAGCAGTGTAAGAGGGAGGGAAGGCATATGCAGGTAAATCCTTTGCTGCTTGTTTAAATTCAAGGAGATTTTCTTGGAATAGGCTTCATATCACACAAAGGGCAGAGACTTATTCCATTATAAAAACACTTACCAATGAGGTTTATTTTACCCTTGTACCATATTGACTTGATGGTTCCCTGCTCAGGCATTCCCTGATGCAAACTCATGAGCAAGCTTTACCTTGGAGGCTCTAGAGCTACTGAAGTCAACAACATTCACTCACCACAGGAGCCAAGGACAGAGCCTGGAGTCCTTCACATCCTGCAGGGTTTCCTTCCTTTGTACACAAAAAGCACCCAGTTCTTTTTGGATACCAGCCTGCAACATCAGGCAGCTCATTTAAAGTAGCCTTTTAGGCTAATGCAACAAAATAGATCAACTTGACAGTGTGCTGCCAACAAATTGATTTTCTCTGCTGCTCAAAATACAGCCCCCAAAACACAAAGCATTTGTAAATCAATTAATAAAATAATTGCTATGCAGGAACACTCTTGGAAGTAATAAGAGTACCAGACATGCAGACTGATCTTTCACATTACTAAAAATTCACACAAGTTGGTATTTAGAGGAAGGGAAAACTCTCACGTCATCCTAACTTCCAAAATCTTCCTGAAAGAAGGTCAAAGATTATTCTGCCTCCCATCCCTGGATGTGTTCAAGGCCAGGCTGGAGGGACCTCTGAGCAACAGAAATGGTGTGGTGCCCTTGTCCATGTCAGGGTGTTTGGGAACAGATAATCTTTATCCTTAAGGTCCCTTCCAACTCAAACTATTCTATGATTCTAATAGGGAATTTTCATCAATTAGATTACATTTGTCACACAAACACACCAAGTCTGATACCTTTTTTCAAAACCTCTTTCAACCTTTTGAATTAAAACAGTTATCCTGGAAGAATTTAACTGATTTTGGCCTGGATTCATTCACATTCCTTTTTTTTTTCTACCAGCAAGAGAAAGACCAGTTTGGTAGGAAAGCATAATTGAGCCAGTCTGAATTCCTCAACAAGGATGTGTGTTCTCCATCAGTTGTATGGAGAACACAAAATTGAACTAACATTTGCTTTCACTTTGGATTGATTTGTCTTTAGTTAAAATGCCCAAGGTTTCCCAAGAATTTTGGAGAAAAAGCTTTTCCCCACAAAATAAGTGCTGAGAAAAGAGAGGATTTTTGTCTGTTTTATTTCCATCACCATGTAAGGAATGATAGGAGAAAATGCACAGCTTTCTTGATTTCAGGCAACTTGAACTATAAACAAGATTTTCCAGAATGCCAAGCACCTGCACAGCTACAGCTGTGATATACCCAAGCCGGGAATCATTTTCTGTGTATATGATGCTCAGCCTGATGGAGAAACCAAATCCTGCAGTGGATACACTTCAGTACCCAGTTTCCTCAGCTGAGGATATCAGATAGAGAAGAAATTTTGTCAGCCTGCCCCAACTAGAAATCCCTGAAAAATGTCAAGTATGAGTAGTCCTTCCATCATCCCCACCACATTTTGAAACTTACCTGAGTGCCAGAGTTATTTGATAGAACAGAGGGACAAGCCAACCTTGGGAAAGTTGAGTGAAAATTAAAGATAATAAAAGCAGCAGTAACAATAACTCTACACAAAGTAATTCAGACAAAAATATTCTGGTTTTCACATCCAATAATCCATCAAAAATGCCAAAACTGAGATGATCTACATAGTCTCCAGGCAGGTCTTCTGGGTACCATAACTATGTGTTTAAGTAAAATGATAGAGTTCTCCTTAGGATGCCTTCTTTACCCAGTGAACAGGATGACAAAATCGTTTTGAGGGCAGGAAATGTGCTACAGAAGTTTGGCTGGCTGAAACAAAGCTGCAGATACATTTTCACATAGGCAATATTTTTACCACAAGGTCTGTTGTGCAAATTTTGTGTAGGAAAGGTTTTATTTATCTTTAAAATAAGCAAAGTCAGACACAAGTGCTATATAAACAGTCTAACTTAACTTCCAGACAGAGATAAATTTCTTCTGAAACAATCTATTGAAAACCAGGCAAACCAAACCCCCAACTCTGCAGTTGGTTGTAAATTCCTATAAATGTTTCTAGAAGAAGTAACAGTAAAAAACAACTTGGAAGGCAGAGTAGTATCATTTTTCTTGCCAGAAGTTCTGTTCACTTGATTTAAGTTTAAAAAAATAAATGATTTGGTCCTTCAATATCCCTGTAAACCTGCATGCAATGATACCAATCAAAGTTCAGAACCATGTCTAGGTCAGTGTTGTTCTTACAAGTGATGGGAAAACTTTTTCTAGAGAATGAAGAATAAGACCTAATCAAAACAGTAAAAAATAATCCAGTTTAAGAAATAGTTTAAGAGCAATTTGTACTTTACAATCTGAAGGACTAATATTCTTTTTTATAAAAGTCAGACATTCAGACAGAGTAGTGCACTTCACATGAACAACCAATGCTTTATCTGCAGAAACAGAAAAACACATTAGTAAAAGCAGTATTTCAACTGACTAAAAGCACTATTTGCATAAACTGTTCCCATCACATTCTAAGGGCAATGAACAGAAACTTGACAGCATTTCTGTGAGTTGTCCCCTACTGCACAGGAGCTTAAGTGTAACTTATGACTTGGCTGCTGAAGTAATTCAACCCGAGATCCTTTTGAACCACAAAGTGCAAGTAATACAATGAAAGGAAAAGCAAAAGGAAAGGGAAAAGCATGATTAATAGGAGCATCAAAAACACAGGGAGATCCATTCATATTGCCTCCTCACATGTTGATTCTTTACAGAACACTATCATCTCATTTCTGATACTTCTGTCTTTCAATTTTTAATAAACAAAACATTTCCCTTGCTATTAAATCAAACTTCTGATTATGTAGGTGTTTTTTAATTTTATATTCCCTTCAATTAAAACAGCATGAAATTTCTTTTACCCTTCTCTTTGAGCACTCAGTAATTAAGAACTGACTCGTATAATTAAAACAGAATTATTCTGTGTTCTGAGACACACTGAAACCTCTCATTACTGTGTGAGGCATGTCTAAAAACATGCTTATGTAAACAGCAAAGTTTTCTAAGGACATAGTTTTAGTGGTATTTGTTCTATGAAGTTTGGCCTGTGCATCATAAAAGAGGGATAGAGGGTCAACAGTAAATTTTGGATGAGCTTGCAGCATTTCAAAGAATCTCAAAATTGTCTAGGTTGGAAAGAAATTTAATGATCCTCTAGTTCCACCCCACCTGTCGTAGGCTGGGACACCTTCCATTAGACCAGACTGCTCAAAGCTCCATTCAGCCTGACCTTGAACACTTCCAGGAATCCCCAGTTCCACTGGGCAACCTGTTTCAGTGTCTTACCACCCTCATAGTGCTTCATATCTTATCTAAACCCAGCCTCTTTCAGTCAGTAGCCATTGTCCCTTGTATTTCAAGTATGGCATTCTGTGTATTCCAAGCTTCCAAAAGTGTAACAGCGTTCAACTCTGGCTTTATGAAAACCACATTCTTTACATGAGTTTTCTGTCATCTTTCTTCAAAGAAAGGAATACAGTAAACCAGTTTAAAAGAAATTGCATATTACAGTCTTAATCAGGAGGTCTTTACACCCATGGCATTCAAGACAAACTGAATGGAAAAAGGAAGCAGAAATAAAAGACGTCTTTTGCACCAATCCAGGAAGATGTTTCAACACTTTTAGCTATGCATTGGTTGCTCTCAGTAGAGCAAAGAAAACAACCCCAGAGTACAGAGAGTGACTGCTCAGTATTAGGGGAGACTTCAATGCTTCATTTCTGAGCTGCACTCCTGCTGCACTGCCCTCCAGCCTTTCTTCCATGAGAATGCAGCCACAGGCATGATTCACCCCCAACAGGAAAATCTTCCCTGCAACTGGCCATCAGTGTGTGCAAGCAACCAACACCTTCCCAGCATGACAATTGTTTACCACTGGGGAGAAAAGAAAATAGATTAGGCAGTGAAAGATCTGAGACACTTGAATGTGAAGCTATTAACTGAGGAAATAAGCAGAGAGAATTTTGCCAAAACGGAGACAGTTTCAGTCACACCAAGGAACTGAATGACTTGGTGCAGCCCTGTGAGATCTGGGAGTCTTATTTCTGAGCTTGCATTTATGCTTTCTGAGCAGCATAAATGACCTGCAGCAAGCCCTGACCTCTGCAAGGTGTGCAGGCTGCTGGCATGTGTCCCTTTTCAACTGCAGGGATGGACAGGCCACCTGCCTGGGAGTGTTCTCCTCCTGCAGTGCCACAACTGCCTTCTCAGGTTGATGCACTCATTTCCTCTGAGACTGTAAAAGCTGGTGTTGTCATGGAGCCAGCATTATCTCTCTGAATGTAACTGTCATGGTTTATGCCCAGCTGGCAGCTAAATACCATGCAGCCACTCATTCCCTCTCCACCCCAGCCCTGGTGGGATGGGGAGAAGATTTGGAAGGAGATAGAAACCATGGGCCAAGACAAGAGTGGTTTAGTGATTGAAATAAATGGTAGGAAGAAGAAGAAGGAAGAACAAGAAGAAAGAAGGGGAAGAGGAAGGAGAAGGAGAATAATGAAAAGGGGAGCTACAAAGAGAGAGAGGGAAAGAGAAAACCTAAGACAGGCAAGTGATCCCCAATACAATCACTCAACATCCTGAGCAGGGATTGTCCCCTCCTGGTCACCCAGCTGAGGGTGGGGGGCATGACACTCTCTGGTCTCTGGACACACTCTGGAAACATCCATCTGGCCAGTACAGATCAGCTGTCCCAGGCATCTTCCCTCCTGGCTTCCTGTGCTCCTACTCACCAGCAGAGCATGGAAAACTGGAAAGTCCTGGACTTGGGGTAAGTCCTGCTTAGCTACAACTGAACCATCAGTGTGTTATCAATATTATTCTCATACTAAATCCAAAACATTGCACTGTACCAGCTGCTAGGAAGAAAAATAACTCTATTCCACTTGAAATCATTATAGAAATACTTCTAAAACCTAGAGAAACTCTCAACTTTACACTAGGTAGGGAGGGATGAAGCTCAGTATGATTTAGGAAAATATTGTTAAAAGGGGATTTTGTTTGAAGTGGGACTAAAGGAACAGGTGAGAAGGGGAAGCACCACACTGTTGTATGAGAACAGGCCCACAGCAGACATCCATGAAGGAAACCAAAAGTGACTAAGAGTCACTTACCCATATTAGGAAGTGCTGATAACGTCAGCCCAGATCAGAGCAGGTTGGGTCCATGCACTTCCTTTCAGAGTAAACAGGCATCATCAGCCCAAGGGGACAGTCCAGACTGAAACAGGATCTAAACAGCATTGCCTCCATCAGCACAGCGAGTTGAAAACAAAATATCCAGGCCAAAATAATGCCTACACCTAGCCTTCTCTTCTGCCCCAAAAGCCCAAGTCGTTGAGTGCCAGTAAAACAATGTACAGTATAGCAAAACTCACTGTAATATTTGTTATTCTGGGGTAAGTAAATTTTCTTCTGAATCTGACCATGATTTTCAGGTTGAACTTTAGAGGCCTTTAGAGGCAAGTGTAATAAATAGTATTCTATTCTAGGGAGACATGGACACAAGCCCTTTGAAAGACATTTTCTGACCAAACTGGGAAGAAAAAAGGTTCAAAAGATCTTGAAAAGTTCAGTTTCCTCTAAAAATTAAAACCTTAGTAATCTTTTGTTAACATTAAACAGCCAGTCATGTCAGGATCAATGGGGTATGGATGAAACTTTAGGACTAACTCCCTCAGTGATTTGAACACTTTTTTGGAGCAGAGAAGGAAGGCTTTATGATTTACTTTTTAAAGACTTTGATATAGAAGAGTGGAGAGCTGCCTTTACAGCCTGTCAAGTCAGAGACACAACAAGGACTTTAACACAAGCTTTCAAAGCCCCTTCACAATTTTGAGATGAAAGATCATTTCCATCTTTTATTCCAGATTCATTTTAGAGGAACGAATGGGATTTTTTGCTGTTGTTGTGAGGACAGAGGATCTGAGAGGGAAAAACCAGAACTTTATTCATCAGTTGCCTTGTTGTCCTGCATGGCTCAAAGACTTTAAAAACAAGCTATCTTCTGCTTTCTGGCCCTTGTAAAGGAGTTTGTGACTGTACAGAGAACCTGGACTATGCTTTTTTGTTAAGATGATCACAGTGCAATTCAGAGAAGCTCAGTTTGCTACAAGATTGCAATGACTTTCTTTTTAAGCCACAAAATTGAAGTCAGACGCTCATCAGGACATCTGAATGCAACTGGCTTTTCAGCCACTGTCCCACGTCTCCATTTTTCAGCAACAATAAAATAGCTGCAAAAGAAAGGGACTGTAATGATGCTAATGATGGCCAAGACAGAAGAACTTCAGGCAGTACACAACACCACGATGTCCATCAGGATAAGACACAACAGTCACAAGGTAAGGCAGAAATACTTCTGGCAACGAACAGACAGAAAGTACAAAGTCTCGCCTACTTGAAGTTAACCACAAGCATTTTTCACCCTCAAAAATAAATTTTAAAAATCCATAAGATGAAAGGATGGAAGAGTTCCTACAGCGGGCCCAAGAGAGAGGAATTGTTGGGTATTTTCAGTGTTATATCAGAGTCTTGGGAAACAGAAGTTGCTGGAAGGGAAGTTTGCAGAAAGACTGGGAAGGGCTGAATGCAGGCACAGACTGAGGTACTCAGTACAGAAAACACTTTCCAGAGACAGCTGAAAGACTCACAAAATTTAACATGCATGCAGAAGCAGCTATTTCCATTCCGAGTTCTCATCAGTGAGATGAGTCCAGACCTCCTAAAGATGCTCAGCTCAGCCATCTCTGGCAGGGAATGAGGGCTTGCCTACGCAGGAAGGCCATTGTTACAGGGGCAGACAAACCCCTCAGGTATTAAATGGAAGTGCTTTAAGCAATCAGCACTGAGTCCCCCTGCCCATTCTCCCTCCCTGCTTTGAAACACTAATGGCACCTTTGTTCAATTTCATTGAAGAAAGTCAACTTATCAAAGGTTATTGACAAGAACTTTTGCAGACCATTGCCATGCAGTCACATCCTTCCATAGCAACCAGACAATGACTTGCAGAAGGAAATCCTGCCATCATTCACAGCCTAGCACATCTGGCAAAGTTTCTACTTTCTGACTGTCATCAAGAAGGACATGGAAAAAGAGTGCCCAAAACCACTATTTCTCAGTTTTCTGGAAGCTGAAGAGCCACCTGATTTCTCTAAGAGATAACCCTGCTGCTGTTCCATGCTCTGATACCATAATGATTTTCATTTACAGTAAAAGAAAACAAGGACGAATTTTGAACCTTCATTAGGATTAACCTTTTATCATTATTTTCTTTCTGCTTACCCTGTTCAGGCATACCTACATAAGACTATAAGGATGTCTTGGCTTTTTAAGTTGGGGTTGTTTTTTTAAAGTTTTGCAGTCTTTTCAGGGGAATTTTTGAAGCTCTCTGGGACTGGAAATACCCTCAGACTACAAGAATATCACTGTTCTAAAATTCACTCCAGCTAAAAGGGCCTGAGCAGAAAACCATGCTGAACTGCCAACCCCTGATGCAATTGAGACCAAAATAGGTTGCAAGAATTTTGGCAGAAGATTGTTGACCCTTGTTCTTAAACCTAAAAAGCTTAACAGACCACATACCACAGAAAAACACCTTGAACACTCCTGGAAAATGAGAATTTTCCCAGCATGTTTTTAATGCTCTCTAGTAGGTCCACAAACTGCTTAAAGGTGGTTCCTCAGACAAAAGAATGCTTTTAGCAAGAAACAACATGGGAGAAATAGAAGAAAAATGAAACTTAACAAACCAAGGATACATAGAAGAGTTACCCATTGAAATGCAGAAATTAGATTTCTTCTCCTGTCAAAAAATCATTCCAGTTTGTTACTCCTTTGGAAAGTTACCAGCATTTTAGCTTTGCAAAAGATAAACTTTCCTATGCTCATTTATTTTCCAGTTTCAAATTTAAAGGCAACTTAAAAGTTTATTTTCAATATCATAATGATTGCTTTACTTATGTAGCCAAATTAATGTTTGATCAACTTTCTGAAGAAAGAATAAACTAAGAAATGCAAGAGGATGTTAATTCATGATGCTCTAAGAAATAATTTTGGATTTCACGGTAAAGAAAACTTAGAGTTTTCAAGCAACTGAGTTATCAGAGCTATAAGTGGGATCAACTCATGTTAGTGCCAGTATTAAGTTTGTTTTTCAGAAACAAGATTACTCTGAGAGCTTCTTAGTTAAACACTTACACTCTGGTGCTTGTCTCCCACCACCTGGATCACTCACACTTATGAGTTTTCCTTGACCCTGACACACTTTTAAGCACAATCCCTTCAGGAAAGGTTTTAACAGTGCAGAAAAGCAGTTCACACACAACACTGAATATTTCACCAAGCTCTGGACATCTCAGAATGCAACTGCATACTCTGAGAAAACTTCTTAGAATGTCTGCTTGGTGAAGAATTCAGTACCACAGATGTGGAACTCAAGGACCAGCACACAGAGCAAAGCCGGCAAAACAGAGCACTTCATAAGAGGTCAAATAAAAGGTGTTATTCCACCAAAAATAGAAAATTCTGATGGAAAGGATGAGGGTGGACAATCGAGAGCAAGCAATCAAGCTTTCCACAATGCCCTCTTCAATATCATCAAAGCCTGATTGGCAGGCTGCATACATCTCAGACTGGAAAAGCTAGAGAATTCTCAAAAAGAAAAACACCTAATGCCAGCATGGTATCAAATGGAAACCACAAGGCAACTGCTCTGAGGCAGCATCCTAGCTGTAAACAGGCTTCGAAAATTGAGAAAGGCCAATGCCTGCCATTTGCACCAGTAGGATTGCAGGTAAATGTGCATGTTCTTTGTGAAGCCATGAAAAATGACTCTGCAATTTTTCCTCCCCACACAGCAATCCATCTGGCACCCAGCAAGCCCCAAAAGTTATAATAACATTAACTTGGTGCCTTTGCTCTGAGCCAGTAGAGCAGAGAGCATTATAGTAGATGAACATTAGATGATAAAATAGAGGGAAGGCTTAAAACAATAAGGCCACTCTTCCCCTGAGGATTTTGCAGCAGGCTCCAGTTTATTGCAAACTCAATAGAAAATAACCTGGAAAGTTGCACATGGCTCTTCTGCTTGAAATGGCTGCACAGAGCCAACCCTGGGCCAAAGAAAATCACAGCCAAAACATTAAGCCTTGATAAAACAATCCAATTTTAAATAGCAATAATAAATAAATAAATTTATTGTGCATTTAGAAGCATTATAAATACATGAGGCATGTGGTACAGCATTTAAACATAGATGACTTCATATTACATTAATCTACTTTAAGTATTCAAGCGTGATAAAAACCTATTGTAAATAACTAAATTTTAGGCATGGCTTTCAGAAGTTTTATAGACCTATAAAATACCTAAGAAATTTTAAATTATATTTCCCTTACTGCTCTGAAACAGCAACATTTAAAAAGTTGCAGCCTTTTTCCACATCACACCTTAGAGTATGTAACAGATCCTTGCATTCTTCCACTGATGCCTGCATGATTCAGAGGCCAGACAGCTGAGAGCACCTTTAAAAAATGATTTAGGATGTAGAAGTTACAAACAAGAAGAAGAAAAAGGTGGAAAGAAGTATTGTAAATAGCCTCTGAATTCCCTGTTACCTTCTTTTGATTTGGCCTTTTCACAGAGGGAAAAAGAAAGGGTCATCAGCTACAAGAGAAAATCACTGATCACAGCTAGATGCAAGTTCACTGTGCCATTTCTCTTGAGCCTGCTAGAGTTTGTTCCCTCATGACACTGAAATCAGAAGCCATTTACTCATGGATAACAAATTAGTAGAAGGGGGTTTGGTGAGTCCTTTCCAAGCTCTCTGAAAAACTAGAGAACCTAAAAACGTGGCAGTAATATAAAACGAAAGATCTGGATTTCATGGAATCTATTCCAGGCCCCAAATACTATCAAAATTTCTGGTATTTTCACTACAAGAATTCAAAAAAAGTACAAGAGAAATTGCCCACTCCTCATGCTAGATAAGCATGGGGCATCTGCAAGAAAGACCCCAAATACATCAACACAAAAATTCCATATAGCAGCTTCCAATTAATGCAAGGAAATTAAGATACCAAGGAGAAGTCATAAATCCACTTTCCAGTTAAATTTCTAATGAAATTAGTTTTTCAGGGAAAAAGGAGATTTGGAGTAGGGAAACTGTCATATGGCATCACCTTCTTTATGGGATCTCCTGTATGAAACAAGTACAGAGAGGTATTGAGTATTCTTCTTTCTACCTCTTGCATTAAAAGTCACATTTTCTCTGTCCTTTTGAATGCCTTAGGGTTATGCTTTCAGATATCCAAGATGTCCTTCACATGCAGAAGGTCTAGCTCTTGTATAAGAACTACCAAAGAAGGTTCTGGAGTTCAGAGTAGAGTTGGACATTGTGGATAAGAGACAGAGTGGGAAGCATGCTCCAAGCACAAACAACAGGCACGACCCATGGCAGAGTCTCACAGCTGCAAGACAAAGGAAATTGTCAAACCTACATATTTTCTCCAGTCCTTTGTCTTAGATGAGTGTAGTTTGCAATAGCCAGGGCAAAATTCAATAACATCCTTACAGATCTCATTCCACCATATAATGAACCTGCTGGCATGAGTAAGAAACAGACTTGTGAGGAAAGTTTATGTGCTTTCCAGATGCCAAGGAAACACAGGCATATAGGATCAGTCCAAGCTTAGGAAGCAGAAGAGAGTGAATACAAAAGTTAGGTACTAAAACATCTGCAGTCAACACAAAGCAAGGTTTTCTTGAAACCCGAAATTGGCTGATTCTTATCCAGCAAATGTAAAAATTCAAAGCACTTTCACTTTATACTAGAAGATAAAGCTGTCACTCCCATGAGGAAAAGGAACTATCAGTATAGAAAATCCAGCATCTAGTGATGATGGAGAGGAAAATAAAAATATTTATATCTATACGTACATCATGGCCTCTGTTCTGCACCAGCAGACCTCAGTCTGTGCCTACAACTTGCAGAATAGATGTCATCAATCTCTTTGGTAAAATAAAGCTGATGTGAAGAAATCATCTCACATGACTGATGGCATTCCCTCCAATGGTGGTGCCATTTTCCAGCAGGCTTTTTGCAGGCCATTCACTACAAAATGTAAATCTGGTTATATTTGTTCATCTCCAGGCTCATGCTCTGCAGGTTTTTTTCCTCTTTGGTCTCCTCTTTTAGTTCCAGCAAGATGCTATTTGCAAGCTGTGATTTCAATGGATTGGTGTCACCACTTTAGGCAAGATATTGCTGGGATCACATAACCTCTGCCTACTTGAACAGACTATTTACTCCTAGTTTTAAACATATTTGTTTCTCCTTCCTGCTACCTCATTTTGTTCAGGGACTGAGGTGCTGTGATTCAGTAACCTCAGACTCAAGCTTACATTTCCTTCAATGATTCTTCTCTAACAATACAGTTCAGAATCCATGTTTGGTTTCCTGTGTTTCCTCATATAAAGATAAGTTTATCTGCACAATCATCTAATAGTTCTACTGAAGTTTATAATTTACAGTAAGGGCTTCAAATACTTCTGTCCCGGTAGCTGTCAGAATTTCTAGCTCCTGAATTCTACCACAATAAAAGCACACACGCTTTATAACAAGGCTATATCTCTTGAAGTTATCTTCATTTACAGCATAAGTACCATTAAAATGACTTATTAGTACACAAGATAGGCTAAGCTCTTGTAGAGCAAAGCCAGACTCTGTCATGCTGATATTGCCAATTGCCAATCATTTTTAAAGCTGTACCTTCCCACTCTTCCCCACCCTTGAATGTCTATCCAGCAGTTTAAACCCATCTAAAACTCTGTGATAGCAGGTTTTTTGAGAAATCTTCCTAAGAATGGTTGACATGCTGTCAAAATAAAATGTTTGCAAGCCAGATTTCCAGGTAGGCATCCAAAATGACAGCTAGACATCAGGCAGAACCACCTTGATGGAGGGGAAAAACAAGCCCTAATGAGAATACCTGCATGGCTTCAGAGAGCTGAGTAGCTTTCCCATCACTTAATTTTGATGAACTAACCCTTCAGCAGAATAGCAAAATTAATTGCATTTCTAATTCCTCTCAGAATGCTAACAAAAAAAAAATATAAACACCACTGAAATATTAACTACTGTCAAATTTTCTCACCAGCCATTCATTCATATGCAAGAGATGCTCACAAGCATAACTCCCTATGGTCATTGGGCTTGCTGAACTCTGAATGCTTCAGTTGGTATGAAAAACATTTAGAAGCTTTTTCTGCTTAATAACAAAGTAAAGGTCTGAAAAGCCATTGAGTTTGACTTCCTTTAACTTAGAACCCTACAGTGTAATTTAGAATTACATTTTAAGTTCCGCTTCTTTGTCCATAAAAGTATTATCTTTGCAATATTTCATGGAAGTAGCTAATAGTTCAGAACATACAGACCTTTTATTGAAATATTCAAATATTGCATTGCCATAATATTAATTCTTCTCATCTCAATCTTAAAGTTATTAAAGACAAACATATTTCATGTGAAATATCAACTTGTCTTTTCTAAATTAAAGCACCTCCTCCCATATTGCCCTGAAACATTTCAAGGATGAAAATTATCCACTCAGGAGCCTGAAGCACTCACCTTGGAAGTGGCAGATTAGTGCTCACATACCTGTTGCAGTGTGTGGGGCTCTTGCAGAAGAGACTGAGAGGCTCATTGCAGCATTTTCAGGAGTTTTGTGGTTGGCACATTTCCATAGGAGGCAGATCTGAGGTCAGTTCCTTGCTCAAAATCAAGAACACCACTCCAAGAAGCTCCTTATCCACTGGTTTGGGGATCTAAAGGACATGTGCTTACAGTCCCAGAAAGTACATTCTAAGTACTTTCATAAGTAGAAAAGAACATTTGCTTTTACATGAGGCTGGGCTCCACAAGCAAGGCAGACCTGGTTTAGCAATCACACTGGCTGCCCCTTAGCTGTGGTCTGCAGTCACAGCACAAATGCTGCAGCAGCATCCAAATGTTGGCCACGAGGCCCGTGGTATTGCAGCTACATCTGCTAGACCCCTCTTGACTTCAGCAATGTTCACTAATGAGGTGAAGGTACGGGGAGGAAAAATGCAACAGTGCTGTGAAAGCGAGGACAGAACTTCTCAGTTCTCTGCAGAAAAGCTCTGCGTTGCTCCCCAAGTAATTTCTGCAGATGTTAAAACAAAAAGTAGGGTCCAAGCCTGAGAAATCAGCAATCTAAGCTGGTTATCAGGGAGCTGCCTCACAGGCTGTACTCCTGTTGCTTGAACTGGCTGAACCTGACCTAAAAGAAGGCCTGTAATGAGTACCCATGTCCCAGCCAAGCCCTGGGTTACCAGCTCCATCAGTTTTCTAGAAGGGGGAAAGGCTCGTTCCTGTGAAAAATGAGAGCAGATTTCATTTCTGGAAAGTAAAGAAGCTTTTTCACACAACAGGAAAAGCAGCCAGTGAAGTGGAGTGGTGGGTATGTATATGTAGGTGTGCATGGTGTGGAGTTGTTCTGACAGCACACAATCAGATCATATCTAATTTTTTATTAATAACACTGGAAACAGCCTAAAACAGGTGTTAAAGATGTATATTAATGGAAACATATTAAGATAATTATAGGTGCAATGATAAACTTATCTATCTCATTAGATACAGGAACACTTTAGAATAATCTTTAAATTAGCCTGAAATCTTGTTTAACTCAGAATTAATAGTTTATCCATAGATTCCTTATCTGTCAAATCAATGAATATAGTTTTAAATATATGTAAGTATCTTTTGATACTAAGTACCACTGATTTCCAAAGAAATTTCACGTTTCTTTTAAGAATCTAGAGAGTAATTCATATGAGGAACATCAGAGGGAGCTGAGGTTGTTTAGCCTGGAGAAACGGAGGCTCAGGAGAGACCTTATCACCCTGTATCACTACCTGAAAGGAGGCTGTAGCAAGGTGAGGGTTGGTCTCTTCTCCCAGGCATCTAGAGAAAGGATGAGAGGACACAGCTTCAAGCTGAACCAGGGGAGGTTCTGGTTGGAAATCAGGAGGAATTTACTCACAGAAAGGGCTGTTAAGGATTGGAATGGCCCAGGGAGGTGGTGGAGTCACCATCCCCAGAAGGGCTCAAGAAACAATTGGATGTGGCACTCAGTGCCATGGTTTAGTTGACAAGGTGGTCTTTGGTCAGAGGTTGGACTTGACCATCCTGGAGGTCCTTTCCAACTCTAATGATTTTATCATTCTAATACCTAACCCACTAGAGAGGTCAATTTAGATCCAAAATCACTTAGGCTTTTTTTGAAAACAAAACCTATTCGTCGTATCTCACACATATGTGATTAAATGATTATGCTCTTTCCTGATCCCAAAGCTGTTGCAATATGCCAGGAAAATACAGTGATGCTTCTATATAATACATAGGCATTATAGCTTGTTCTGTTAACAAAACAATGTTTATTTTGACAGAAGCTGCTGGGAGCCTTGTGAATACCCTAATCTTACTGCCTACCCATTCCTCTGCTAGAGATCTTAGCAAATCTGACAAGACACACAGCTCCAAGAACACTGAGATGTTTTCAAAGATCAGTAAAATCCTTTTCCTGCTGTTTATCCCTGTGTTTATCTACTTATCCTCCTCCATGAGAGGAGTCTTGAGGGATGTGGTCTGTGGGTTCTGGGTGCATGTCAGGTGAGGACTTCTCCATGTCACAACTTTGACATTGGAGAGTGGGTGTTGAAGAGGTGAACATCACACACTCCTGTGAAGGGTTGACCTCTGCTTCTCTCTGCCTGTGCCCTGGGGTCTCTGGGGAGGCAGGCAGCAGGCTGAGAGCCCAGCCCACACCAGCACCCTGGCAGCTTGCTGAGGAGCAGAAACATGCAGAGCAGCAGGTGTGCAGGGGCAAAGCACACCCAGCTGGGCTGGGCTGAGGGGCAGGACGTGCACCTTGCTCACACAGCAATGGCTCAGGAGGGATTAAGGCACATCTCCAGCCCCTCACAGTGCTACTCTTCCGGCACGATGCCAAGGAGGCAAAATGTCATCAAGGCTAATCAAGACTGTGACATGTGTGTACATTATCTCCTGAGAAAGCAGGTATACCACAGCCTTAATAAAAGTCTCCAAATTGTCTGCTAACATTCTGCAATTGCATTATTCCCCTTTCCCCAGCAGCACCACCCCATTTACTCTTCTCTCCAAGCTAGCTCTTAATCATGAATAAAATGCTATAAGCAGCCCTCAGTTTTCTAAAACACCCTATGCTTCCCACTCAAATGAGCTGCTTTGGCTTCAGCCACAGCAGCTGTGGTTTGCACTATTCAGCTTTTCAGGATGGTTTGGCTCAGCTAAACCTACTCTGAAAAAGAAAACAAGAAATAACTTCCTCATTTAACTCATACATGTTTGTGGCAAAAGGCAAGCTGTTCCCCTGTCACCAAGAAAAGCCATGTGCTCTCAGCAACACTCTAATAGTACACACAAATTTTAATCTGGAGCTAACTGGAACTGAAATATTTTGCATTGTGTACCCCATATGTTTTCACAGTGAATGGGTTTAAAATGTGTATTCAATACCCTGAGGTTCTGGTAGACAGCCACTGGGCACGAGGAGAGTCCAGATCCCCACGCTGCCCAGCACTGCAGGGTTCAGCTCCTTTGCAATACCCCAAGAAAAGCTGCTAATCCACAGTCACACACCACAAGGTCTGCTTTTTAGATGACCTCCCCCTTTTACTGCCATCAGCAGAGCAATTAGGCAGAACCCAGGGGAGGGGGAGAAAAGCATTTCACATGGCTCATTTTGCTGCCCCATCAAACACAAGGGGTGTCAGCAGCAAGAGATTGTGGATCTCCGCTCATATGTTTTGGTATAGAATTGTAGCAGCTTGGGCAATCCTTTTGACTTTATGTAACATTCAGTTATTGCATAATCCTACTTGGGGTGGGGTTCAGCCACAGTGGACATTCACAGGAGCTGGAGGGTCCAAGCCACTAGGAGAAATGAATAAAAATGCAGAAAAAATTGGCAAACCAGAGGCTCAGTTTTTCCTGTCTGATTATTTTGCAGAAATGCTAATTACAATAATTTGATGTTGTCCAGATTGTAGCACTCCATCAAGTTAATGAGTTTTAGCATGGTGACAAATGGTTTTTGTTTCTAAGTCTGCTGTACAGTATTCTCCTTTCAGTGAAATGATTTCAAATCATTAAAATTTCAATAAATTTCAGAAATAATTTTGCACGCAAAGCATATGACCATTTTGCAAAAGCTTTCCCAATGTTTCAGCTCTCTATTTAAAAGCACATGCAGTTAATTTCTGTTAACTGCTCCTGCCATTCACAGTCACATCCAAAACATGCAAATCACATCAGTCTTTATACACCCATACGTCATCCCCAGCATCAGATTGTGCAGAACACTCTGTTTAAAGAGTCCAAGAAGCATTTGGATTTGAAAGCAATCATTTCTGTGTTTTCAGAGAAAGAAAACGTGCTGATGACTGAGTAACCTCACAGCTGCAGAAACAAATGGTATTTGTCCTCCTGACTGCCTCCACCAGCATCCTTACAGATGACTTTTGCATCCTTTTTCCTCAGTTCCTGAAGCACCCTGCATGTACAGCCATGTGCGTATTGATAACATAAAACGGCTCATATAAAAACATGATCTTCTTTTAGGTGTGGGTCAAGCATTTGTTCTTTTATATTGCATAAACATAGTGTCTGCTTCAAGTGGAGATAACCAATATAAAAGGAGGCAAATGACTAAATGATTTGTGGGATGGAGATCCAAGCCCTTAATTACAAACAATTTGATCAAGGTCCATCAGGTACTGAGCCTTCTTGCAATGGGAGTGAAGAAGAAACAGAAGACATCCAGCACTTGGCAGGACTCAAGTCTGATGTACAGTTTCTGCTAAACTGGATTAACATTTGAGAGTGAATGATCCTATACCACAGTAGGCTGAGATCATCCTTCTGAAAAAAAAAATTAATGCTTTCCAAATATTAATCTACATTGAATTGCAATTTTTGGCCTCTTTTTTTTGTTTTGTTATTGCAATGTAAACTTATGCAAATTAGAATACTCCTCTCCCTCCTGAGTGCAGGAAAGATTTTATTTTTAATTTCATCCACTGCGGTTGAAAAATTTAATAAGTGCTTTTTATGAAATTAAGTTTTAAAATAATTACCTTGACAGAAACAATTACACCATCACCTCTACCTTATATTAGCAAATAAGGTAAAAGAAGATGAAAAAAAAAATCTATGTGATAAAATGTGCACAGGATGGATGAATGGAGGAAGTCAGTCTTAAAATTAATGAGGTAGGAGATAATAGCCATTGAATAGAATAAATAACCATCCCTGTTTCTTATGTGATGACCATGGTCAAACTATGAACCAAAATTCTTAAGGACACTTGGACTCCAGCAGGGAGAAACAGCCATCAGTGCCTCCATGCTGAAAGGCTGAATACCCATCTAAGCAGCCAAAAGCTGACCCCAAGATAAAGCTTTTAAATTCTCTGGTCCTCTCTCGGGTTTTGTATCTGTCAGCTGGAGCAGCAATACTTAAGACATTTACATCTCTGATGCTATTACTGAGTCCGTTTTTACTTTCAAGTGTGCAATCCTCTATCCTGAATGCACAAGAACACAGAATATCCAAAAGCACCAGCGTCAAATACCATACAATTCTACTGGATGCTATTACTTATGACTATTGTAAATATTCCAAACATTTAGACCTACAACCAGAAGAGAATCATTATGGTTGGATTCAAGATATTACCTATAACCAGGTGAGCAGGTATAGCTAAAAGCAGAATCATCCTAATAGAATATCATAGAATATCCTGAGTTGGAAAGGACTCACAAGGTAACTCAAAGTCCAACTCCAAGATAATAAAGCATGTCTGCAGATCATTCCTCCTTGTCTAACATGGTATGTTTAATATTCTTTATTGCTGTAGCAGGCAGAGCATTTCTTTCCAGCCTCATGAGCTGCAATCCCTCAGCTGTGGCAGCTGCTACATCATTCAGCCCTGGCTGCAGAATTGCAATTCCCAGAGCCCATCTTTCATTTAAGCCACTGAAGCACTTGACCCAGACATGCTCCTGGAGCCTCAGAGTGACAGAGAAAACACTGAAAATGTGAATTACTAATTGTCTTGGGCTCTTCCTAGGAAAATATCATTATCATTTTTCAAGTGTTCTTCATAATCATCTATGAACTGTAAATAGAAGATGTAAACATCATCATGCTTGTTAATTCCTGTAGGACAAAATTGTATTTCCCCTTTCACATTTTAAAGGCAACATTCTGTATACAGGGCAAGATTCCATTTACATTAAAAAAAAAAAAGAAAAGAAAAAGAAAAACAGTTTAAAAAGGTGTATGCAGTGTGTATTTTGCTTCAGTAACCCTGACCTTTAAAAATATTCAAGCTGCTGTTTGATTTAACATTTCAGCAGCAAATACATTTTAATGCACAGAGGACTCTTCTCAAAGTTCACAAAACTGTTTGCATAGATGGAAAAAGGACTAAAAGATTGTAAGAGGAAAAAAAATAGCTGTAGGTTCCTTTCAAGTGTAGAATAATCTGAAAGCAGCAAGCTTGCTTATACACAGGTTGATATCACAGACTTCTGAGCACTCCCAGCTTCAGAGCAGCATTTCATAAGCAGCTTGGTTCAAAGTTGACCAGGAAAACTTCCACTATATCAATGGATTATACTAGATTGCAGGTGAGATTACACCATCAGCACCCCCTGGCTCCTGTCCTGATTAGGGATCAGTGTGATCCCATTTGTTTACTGAGATGTTTAGACATAGCAAGACCCCCAAGGAGACCACTCTCACTTCAGCCAACTTGGTGTCTTGTTTCTTTTTCCTAGGTTTAGTGGCATAAAACTGCTTTAGTCCTTCCAACTGAGCTACTGTTCTTTTTATGGCTGTTGCTTATCTTTTGCTGCTACTGTATTATAAAATATTCACAGATAGTGGCACTCAGGCAAAATCTTTTTAAAATCATTTTTAAAAAACCCTTCGAAGTATTACTTGTGTGAAGGTAAATTTTAGCATGACTGTACTGGATTTTGCTTTTATAAGGGTCAACATTACTCTGCTTATGCTTGTAGATATTTGCAGCTAAACAAATGAGCTTCAGGAAAAATATTAATGAAATATTGGCAAATATACTGAAAATTATGCATTGAATTATTCATCACATTATTCAACCCAAGACCCTTCCAAAAATATCCAGGAGTAACAACACAGTGTATGAAGAAAATGACACCAAGAACCCAACTCATCCTTGGATTGATGCTTCATTATCCTGTTCTCTAAGACGACAGAGAGCTCAAGACCATGTTTTGTTGAAGAGCCCAAGAAAGCTTTCCTTTACTTCAATATAGAAAACTCTGCCTTTATTGAGGATGAATTTGAATTACTGCTTTACCTCAAGACCTTTCACAGCTGAAAACAGACACAAAAGATATCTTTGAGTTGCTGCACTTACTCTCACAAAAAGGCAGCAAGAGTAAGTGTGCAATCGCTTTCTCACTAAATCCTAACAGGCTGGAGGTAAAGCAGGAAAAATAGACCTCCAGAAAATGAGTTTGAATGCCTATAGAGTTTCATGCTCCCAGGAATAACTTTGTGTTCTTGACATGCTTTACTGGGCTCTGTGGAAGCTACCTGCCAGTGACTCTCCCACACACTGACATAGAGATGGCTCCAGGAGGTCTGACACACAGGGATTGGAAAGAAACAAAACAGGAGTTTCTTCACCCAAGAGGTGCCTATACTGCAGGACTTCATCACAGAACTTTGTAATTATGAAGACTTGGGTTCAAAAGGGCTCTGGACAAATTCATACAAAACCAATTAAACCTGAAGATTATTAAAGACAAATTTTGGTGCAAACAGAAATAAACCCCCTCCAGAAGCTCCTGAACTTTATTGGATACTGGTGAAGCACTCCAACAAGTTTACCCTGCCCTTCTGCTCTTCCCTGAGATTGCCTGGTCTTACAAATGGACCTTAAGGCTCATCAAGAGCCGCCTTCCTCACTGTCCCATGCCCTTCCTCTCTGTATTACTCCTGCAGCCAGCCAGGAATGTGCTGGAAAGGCACCCCAGCATGATGGGAATAAAACAAGTCGCTAAAGGAGCCATAAAGTCACATTTTACTTACGATGCCTTTAACCTCTCCAAGCAGGCTGATCCTACAACCAAAGTTCACTGACAAAAAGATTTACTTCCTGAAAAAAAACAGATGCCAACTCTCACAACATAATTTTCCAAGTCCTGCCAGGAGCCCCTAGACAAATAATGTCCCAAGTCATTTGTAGCACAATCATCTTCCCAGAGCGATTTGTCTGAAGAAGAGGCTCAAAATACTCACAGAGTTATTCAGTACTTTGGCAGTGAGTTACAAATATTTATTGATTAACTTTCCAACAGGCTCAAGTGCTCAGCCTGTTATCTAGCACGAAGATGTGTATTTCCCTCTAAGGTCCTGCCAGGAAAGCAGAGGATTTCTGCCAAACTAGTTTATTGCTATTCTCTTTCTCCCATGACTGTCAATACCACTGAGACCCATATGCCAACCTTCTGCACAAGGATTAATTTTACCCTCTGGCCTGCTACAAACATGGTGAGGTTTGCTGGTGCCTCCCTAATGGACCTACTAATTCCTCAGAGTAGCATTAAAAATGGAGCACTATCCCTTCCATAACCCAACTAAATATTTATAACCAATATTTCCCCTGCAAACTGCATACATACATATTTTTATGTGACAGAAGAACCATTACAGGGAGGGGGAGAGGTACAATCCAGCAATGCCACCAGATGATTTCCCATACAATTAATTTTATTAGCTCCAGCTTTGTTCTGTGTCAGACATGAGACCATGAGAGCTGGTTTCCTAAAACACCTGCTGTACTTCACAAAACCAGACTCAAAATAAAAAACCAAAACTCAATGATGGTGGTTTTTTCCTTGCTTTAAAAACAGATCTAAGATGAACAGATAATCAGAAAACTTCCTTTGAAACAATTGCATTTTCACTGGTTTGGTTTCATAAGCTCAGTGTTCATTGTAACCTGGCAGACACTGCACAGTGCATGCCTATAAAGCCATTATCTAAATCTGATGGTTTGCAATCCCTGAGGATTTGTCCACATAAGTTTAACACAATGCTTATCAGCTGTAAGTGCCATGGGGATAGGGGTTTTAAATTATTCCCAGCCACCTGTAACTAAATTGGCCAAAAAAATTGTTATGCTTTAGGTTCAAATCATCATACATATAATTTTAGTGCTGTTACCTGCAAAAAGGACCTGAAGATGCTTTGCTTGCAACCACTTATTAAGAAAAAGAATCATGATCCTGTTGTTACTACACCTATGTCACCTTACAAAGCCCAACCAACTAGCAATACATTATTGAACAGAGAAAACCAAAATCTCTTTAAATCTCAGTTCTCCTGTTGTCTTTTTTTCAAGTTTCAACTTTATTAATATGCCTATTTTTCATCTTTTAAATAATTGGCAATTGCTCAATTGCAAACACACCTTTTATCATTTAAAAAGTCCACAAATCTCATTATGCCCTCTCCTCCTGCATCCATGGAGAGCAGTAGGCATTTGCTAAACCTCTCCTTTGAAGTACTATTGTTCGGATGTCATGGATGTTTCGTCCAACCTTTGCTTATGAAAGAGACTATATGCTTTTCACTCTCTCATTTCCACACAATTTAGAGACCATGTAAAGCAAGGAAATGAGAAATAATGCCTCTGTAAATTTGAAAAAAAACCACAGGTCTGGATTGTGATCCCATCTGTGATACCAGTTTCTGCTGCTCCTGCTCCTCACAGTGTTTTGGAAACCCTGGAGTTCAGCCTCCAGGCAGAGAAGAGCCAAGAGAACCTGGTTTTATCCCCCCAGAGACACTGACCCCCAGCAAGAGGCAGGCACGGGCAGCACAGAGCTGTAACACGTGTGCTGCTGCCTGGCACCCGCATCTGCTCTGCTGCAGCTGGGAGAAAACACTCACCCTGCAGCACTCCTTCACCACTGCCTCCCTCCAAACACACAGGCAACAAGCACAGCTTCCAGCACCCACGGGCTCAGGTGCAGAGGCAAAAAAAAGACTGGAATAGTCGATGAAATGATACATTGTAAATTCACACACATTATGCATCTAACACCAGCCCTATGCACACACAGGTGCATCTCCTGGAGAGGAACCTCACCCTCCCGTGCCACTTTGAAGGGCTGCTCCACAGGCAGGTGAGGATGTGCTCTGCAAATGCTTTTGGCACCTTCATTTGTCAGTTCAGTCACCAAGGAAGGACACAACCACATGTTCCCAGCAGGCTCACCCTTGGCCACAGCTCAAGGTCTAAAGCCCTGCCATGCCACCAGACACCGCTGCCTACACCCACACAGGAAAAGCTCATGTTGTAAACGGAGCATCTCCCAGGCATTTCTGCCACAGCAATATAAAATGGTTGCAGCTTCCTACAGTATCTTGTCTCTACCCTTTTGGAGTTCTTCTGTATTCCTAGATTATTGCTATGCCTTCATTGTTGCAGCCTTTATGCTCATGTTGCATTGATTTGATTTTATACCAACAAAATTATTTTGTTTACTTCAGTCTCCGTGGTCTTTGTGCAGTACCAAATTACATCTGACTGCATATATTTATATACATACATATATATGTATATATCAAGAACACATGAGCCTTTCATACAGAGCAGTCATAGCTAGAAACTGAAGAATGTCTTCTCTCAGGTATTTGGAGCAGATAAACTGTTAGGGGAACATTAGAGACCTGTTTTGGGGAACTGCATTTTAAAGAGGAGTTTGAAGACAGAAATGAAAACCTAGTAAAGAAGTAATAAGCCTTGATCTAGTGTTAAATAAGCCATAAATCACGCTGGGAAAGTATGGCATTAAACAGAGAAATCAGTGGTTTTGTTTCCCAAATAATGATCAAACATAATAAGATTCTTTACCTTGAATTCCATGGTCCATGTTTGCTTACTTCACTCTGAAATTTAGATATTCAATTATCTTTCAAAATGTGTATAGTGAGCATATGTTTAAATTTTCCATTAAATAGTTCCTGCAGATTTTTTCTCTACCTTTTTTTTCTAGCATTTAACAGGAAATATAAAAACCCAAACTAACTTCTTTACATAGACCTATTCTAAATTTTCAGGTGGTTCATTAGTCATTGCTCTGCATTTTTATCAGAATTAAATTAAGAAAAAATAAATTACATTTTTTTCTTATTCTCTCATTCAATTAAATAGAATATTTGAGATCTGACCAGGTAAAATACATGTGCCAGCATGTTTTTCCTCTATAGCTCAAAATGTGTAACAAAGTGGTAGTGTTTCAGCAAACCTCTGCCAGCTAGCAGTTCCAGAGCACTTCCAGATTTCAGGGAACAAAGTTTAAGCTTTAGAGTGTTCATTTGTAATAGTAAGTGGTCAAAAAAAAACTCAAAACATAAATCCCTGTTTCAAAAGCACTGGAAATTCAGCAAATACCAAATAGGTTGGAATAATTATTGTTCAGTAACACTGGACTCCTCATCATACAGAGCATAAGGAAATGTAATTCTGTGAAGAGCTATATGGAACTTTGGAATTCAGAATTTTTTTCTGATAAACATCTCAATTTAATATGCAAATGAATAAACTGAAGAACCGGAACTTTTCTTTCTAGAACAGAAAACCAGGGATGAATTTTGGAGACTGAACAAGAATTATATTGCTCAGATTCCATGGAAAGTCATTCATTTCATTTTTGCTATTAGTGATTTTGTATATGTCAAGAGACATTCAGAGAGAACACGGCTTCAACCTTAAACAAAAAACAAAAACAAAAACAAATCCAAAAAAACAAACCAAAATGGAAACCATCCCCCAGTAAAAAAAACAGATTATCCAGCTCATTGTGCAGACGCAAATGAAGCTCCCACTAAAGAGCTGTGCAGAGGATTCAATTCTCCTTTTGACCTCAAGCTCTTACATGCAATTACCTGCCTTGTTTTAAATAGCTGTTCCTCAGACAGTGAAAAACACCTGCTGTTTCCATAGATGTTAATCTCTCTGCAGCAGAACCAGAACTCTACTGCAAACACCCTTCCAGAGAACATAAGGATTTAGGATGCTGCAGGCACCCATTTTCTAGGGCAGCCAGAGCTTACTCCCTTTCCAAATCATATATCATATGATGCAGATATACCCCCAGAAGGATGGGATAAGCAAAGGAATAGCAGAAACCTGGAAAAACCCTTATTCCTCTATTTGGTACAATTCCAGTCACTGAATATCACAGAAATTCTGAAATCAAAAATACCAAAGGCTCCAGGGAGAATTTACTGATCTTTTGTAAACACTTACTGATATTTTACAGACATTTTAAAGGGGTTTTCCATATACTAAGGGAATATCTGTGTCCTACAGCAAGAATGAGAAGGGGCAGTGGTGGTTAATGAGGTTGTATTGGCTAGTGGGGCCACTGAGCAGGATTGCTTCCCAGGGAAGTAGTGGCTGCTCCACAGCTGGAAGTTTTCACAGAGTTCTGAGTAACCTGGTCTAGTGGAAAGTGTCCCTGCCTCCCATGGCAGGGGGCTTGAACCAGAGGATCTTTAGAGATCCCTTCCAACCCAAACTATTCTCTGATTGTCTCTGTTGGCTTTGCTCAGTTCACGATGACTCACAATAAAACTCAGGAACTGAGCATCCAGGTCGATCTGTTAGGACTCAAATCACAGTGAAGTCCCACAAAATAAAGGAGAAACTGCTATTTTGCAGTCTAAAAGGTGAAACACCTTGCAAGTTTGCAAGAAGGCACAGTAAGGATTTCTGCTTATGGATTATTGTAATCTTGTGGCCACAAATGCAGAGCTGATGCCTGCATCAGACAGCTACTTCCAGAGAAAAGTGTGTGGTAATCAAAAATTATCTGAATGGGTCTTCTTCCCTCCTAATGCTGAGATCTGTTCCCCACCAAATTAATTCAACAAATTAACATTTGTCACTGTCCATGACGGCTCTTCTTCATTCATCCTCTGCAGTATTCTACACATCTAAAGAAAGAGGCTGAGTAGTAAACTACTGTCTTGAATGCCATCACAAGGCTGAACAGCCCACTGCACATGCTCAAGTTCTAATTGTAAATAATAGTGCTCAACTTCTAAACACCCAGACTCTGCAGCTATTACAGCATATAAGGGATGAGGGACCCTGTTCCAGGCAAACACGGGAGATGCTGTCAGTGTGCTCAGGGCCAAGCAAAGAGGGAAACAGCCCCATCAGGACAGGGGGAAACTGCTGCAATATAAGGAGTTTGCAAAAGAAGATTTCATTTCACACCTGAACTCACAACAGATATTAAAACAGGTTATTGTGTCTGGGATTGCCACTTTAGATACCACTTAGGTCAAGGAAAGTTTCCTGATCCTGTTCATTTACTGTTGCTTCCCAAACATCAGATCCTTCTCCCTATCCCATTGCCTCCACTTTTTCTCTTAATAACAAAGATACTTGCTTCCAGTCAAGATATATAAAGCAATAGATTTTGACTTATATAATTACAGCAGTTCATCTAGATCAAACTGATTGCATCAGTTAGTCACAAAACCGCTGACAACAATAATAAAATCCAGTTCTAAACAGAAAATTAAGTCAAATAAATTAAAGAACAAATCACCCTGATGGAATCACAGCCTGTTCACAAGGCATTTTATAAGCAAACTTCATCTCAATAAATCCAATAAATTCTCTAGTTATCCACTCAATACTGCTTTTATCCAAGTGGATGATATTCTACAATGCATTTTAGAGAGAAACAATAAACTGCTACATTAAAAATCAAGACAATATTATATCAGCTTCTCTGTGTTCATGAAAGCCATCTCCAATCCAGGTGTTAAGTGGATTAACTTATATTGCCATATAAGATGAAATCAAATTTGCTTGGCTGGATTTAATTTCCGTTCTATTTAGGGAGACTTCCCACTCAGTCTGAAAAGCATTTAAGCTATTTATGAAGTTAAGCCTAAATGAAAAAAATTCAAGCCTCAGAACAGTGGTTTGGCTACTCATGCAGGCTCCAAATACTCACATTGAAATACCTCATCTGCCTGATTTGAACTGTCAGGCAGCTCTCTCCAGTTGAGTGTTGTGACCACCAGCACGGAGTTCTTTGGGAAGTGTCTCCATTTGCTCTGCTGGAGCAGATCCATTCCATGTAGCTGTTTCACTGACTCAGATTTAACCTGTTTTCTGTGTCTACAGCAAGTGCTCAGACTGTTTTGTCCCATTCTCTGCCCCAATATTTAATTTCCAATGTAAGACAGAATCATGCATCAAGAGACAGTCTGTTTCCAGCATCAGCTCCACTGTCCACTTGGAGCTGGATACAAACTACAACCAACCAAAAAAAGTGATTTCAAACTGGAGACCCTGCAGCCCCCACTTCATTCTCTTGAAGAGCCTTACATTTACATAATTAATTCAACAGCTAATAATGATCTCTTTTTAAAGTAAATGTACAGGAGAGAAGGTAACATGCTCAGAGAAGTTACCAATACCATTATTAAACAATTTACTTAAGGTAAACAAATCACTGGCAGCTCATCACCTAAACAAATGTTTTAAAAATATAAAAATAAGAAAAAATTGTGCTATTAACAATCACCCTGTTAAAATTCAGAAAACCTCAAAGCAAATCAGCTCAGGAAGAAGGCTGCAAATCCTCCTAATTAGAGCTAGTTATGTAGCTACATGTATGAAAAAACAGTCCTCCATTTCAGGAAAACATGTTGGAAGACTTCAAAGTCTTGCAAGCAAAACCAGAAGTCAGCTTGTCCTTAGATCCAGAACTAGAGAAAGCAGGAAAGCTTCATCCTCTCTGCTAACAAAATCAGGAGAACGCACATGCACACATATTAAAATATATATATATATAAATTACTGTTACATACAATGATATTCCAAAGCCTTGAAAGCTTTTATAGAATCATACTAGTTATATTCCTCAGGAATGCATATGGGCTCATTCACAGCAGCCAAGATTTTGCTTTTGTTGGTGATATTTTGGGTAACCTGCCAGTGAAGAATGAAGAGAATGAATGACACAAATAGGGGAGGACAGGTAGAACCCAAATACTGATGTGAAAGGGGTCAGCATAGGAAAGGCAGTAACTCTTTCCCCAAGGACCATCAGATTAATAAGGTAGCACAGAGTTATCTCTGACTGAACACCTACCTAATGCTACGTATCTTCCCCTCATATCTTCATCTTGCTACCTACAAAATAAATTATGAGGTCACTGTGATGGCACTGATGAAACAAGAATGTGTGATGTGAACAGAACATCCCTGCACTTAGATCAAAAAGAATAGATTCAAAGAGTGAAAACAGCTTTGGGGGAATGGCTTTTGAGACAACAGAAGTGACTTCCTCTATTATCTTCAAAAGAACATTGTCATGGGAATGGACTAAAGCAATAGTGCATAATACCTGAATGACTCAGGACAGTTAAGAGGGAAGTGAAGGAGTCTGACATATATGACCACTGACCGTCTCAGATGCAAGAGGAAAAAAACAGATTCAGGTAACTCAAGTGTATTGTCACATCACAGGATGGTTCTTTTTGTGTGAAAAAGGTCAAGCCAGCAGACTCAGTCGCAAGAAAATGATGAAATACCACATCAACAAAAGCTGCTTTGCTCTCCTACAGAAGCAAACAAAAAACAGTTGTGTGAGTAAACTGCTTAATTAAGGCATCTTTAAATGTAGATCTAATACTGCAACCTTACCCAGACAGCCCCAAGTCTGACCTAGCAAAGACAATATAGACACAGCATATCTGTATGGTAATTGAGGCCCCAGTTACACACCACCTCATGAGTTTTGCCTGTGCCCTCATGCTCATGATTTTTCTTTTTGGGAGGAGGCATCAGCTTCTTTATATATAACAGATATAGAATCAAAAACCAGTTCTCATAAACCAGTTCTTTCTAACATGGATGCGAGGTGTGTGTCAGGACTTTCTGACACCTCTAACACATTAAGTCAGTGGTGTTCTTAATTTTTGCATTCTGACTCAAGGAGGGAAGCAGAGTTTGCAATATTGTCAGGACCCATTAGAAATAGAGGTAACAGGGTTGCTAAGTGCTTCCTCTCTAACTTACTAGAGGAGGTGTCTAGGGGAGAGCTGCTCTCACCAAAGTTTCAGCAGCTGTAGGAAGATACAGCACAAGAATAAGTTATAACACCCAGGATGAGGGCACAAACTGAAATGCAGGAAGTTTCATCTGAATATGAGGAAAAGCTTCCTTATTTGGAGTAGGACAGCACTGGAACAAGCTGCCCAGAGAAGTTGTGGAGACTCCTCTGGTGATATTCAAAACCCACTTGGATGTGTTCCTGTGCAACCTGCTGGAGATGAACCTGCTTTAGCAGGGGACTTGGACTTGATGGTCTTCAGAGGTGCCTTCCTGTGTTTCTCTGATCCTTACCATAGCTTCAGTGAATCTGGAAGCAGGAAGGTTTAAAGTGACCAGAGGAATGGGTTTCTCATTCAATCTCCCAAAAGGAAGAAGAGGAGAAATCATCAACACTAAGATAAAAGCAGCTGATACTGCATTCTCTGAGAATGGGGACCCAGAACCAACAAGCCAGGCCTTTGCGGATCTTTCATGAACCTCTCTTATAATCACAAGACAGTGCTCTGCTTCCACAAATTCCAGGATTTACAGTCCTCCAGGGATACTGGTTAAGCCCTAGGAAATATTAACAGAGAAGCAGGAGAGTGACTTTGCTTCAAAGCCCTCCCATGTCCCAGTGCAAACCTCCTCCATTCCCTGCTGCAGCATCACCTCGTGCACAGACACTTGCATAGCCTGAATCCTCTGGTTCAGGAGAGAGAGGCCTCTGCAAAGTTCTGCCCAGGGAAACCAGATCACTGAACTGGCCTTCCAAAGGGATGAAATCAGGAATCACTTTTACGGTAGGGCAGTGCAGCAGAGCAGCCAAACACAGCAGGTCCCTCACTGGTGCCCTGATCAAGCTGCCATAGTGCTCTGGGGAGAACAGGGTGACTGAGCAATGCCCTGCACTGCTCATGGTATCTGCTAAAAGAGCTGGGCTCTTCTCATGAAACCTTCTTGTTTAGCACAAACCAATTACCTCCTGATGCCATCCCTCAGGAGGGAGGCTATGCAGCAAGTTACCTGTGGAGCCTGCTCATTTCCCCCGGCATAAACTCAGTTGTTTTCATAACAAATTGCATCAGAACACAGATTGCTTTTGTTTAACCTCTCTGGCTTATTACACATCCCGGGCTAAAACAGTGATGATTAAACAGCATTCCCAAGCACTGCTTTAATTAAGCAGCATCACTAAGTTAGTTATGCTACACAGGAGCTCCTGATAATGTTGCAACCTTTAGTTTAACTCCTTTAC
Source organism: Drymodes brunneopygia (assembly GCA_013400955.1). Taxonomy (NCBI): domain Eukaryota; kingdom Metazoa; phylum Chordata; class Aves; order Passeriformes; family Petroicidae; genus Drymodes; species Drymodes brunneopygia. Next base: position 283,625 of record VZTZ01035628.1, read on the forward strand.
TGCAAAATTGTGCCGAGAAAAAGCACTCTCCTCTACTTTGGTCACCACTTAGTACTCACCAGATACTCATTTTCAAAAATGCTAAGAAAAGGGCATGCTTTTCAGCTAAAGTAATGTTTATTAGAAGCAAATTCCCAAACATTTAGAACAGCTTTATGCAGACCGCATTGTAAGGGCTTTTCATGGCAATTATTGTATTCAAAATACAATAGCCAAAATGTACTTTAGACAGATGAGTTACTACATGACCTGGCAGCAGAGGTTCTTAAAGCTCAGAAAAGTCAACAAAACCATTAAGGGTTTTAGCCTTTGGTCATCAGTGAGGAGGCCCTCTGAAAGCAAAACAGAAATGAATATATACTTCAGGTATGTAAGGCACCAGTTTAATTTGTCCAAGACCAATACCAGCAACAAAACAAGGATGGTTGGGGCTTAGGAAAGATGAACTCACTCAAACAGTTATCCAGGTGGAAGCTGCCCATTTCCCCTAGTACCCTCTCACAGAGCCCAAACCCCCCCATCACCTGGACCTGGATCCTCCAGGTCCACCAAGGATCCTTCAGGCTGTCTCCTTGCCTCAACTCCCCAGCCAGGCTACAGGAACACAGCAGAATCCTTCAGCTGCACAGACTCTTTGCTGCCAAGTATTTTTAGCTGCAAAACCCACCCAGCCACTCCTGCCCCCATCTGGTGAATGATGACCTCTCGGGCATGGCACAGATGTCAGCCTAAAGGCAGAAAGCCATGAGACTATTATTGGCCCTTTGAATAAGTCTCAGAAGCATCATTTGATTGGGTCTGACTCTATTTCCCTCGCTTCACAGGCACTTCAGTAGGTAATAGCTTACCTACCACTTCACAAAATGACAAGTTTTATCTGCAATTTCTAACAGCGTCACATAATAGAAAAAAATATAATCAAGACTGAAAAATAGTAGCTTTAAAGGAAGCACTAACAATTCTCACCCCTGGAAAAGCTGCATGGAGCTTTTTAGCCATAATTGCACCAGGAGAAAATACCACCTCTCCTGGCTATGCTTCAGGGAGACCAGGTTTTCCCGCAGACGTGATGGAAGAGAGAAAAATGAAGCTGCAGATCTGCTTAGGGAAAGGAACAAATTGAAGCCATGAAACACATTCAGCACAAGCCATGAGACTCCTTCTGCTGCTTTGCCAGGCTCCCAGAGAGGTTAAGTGGGAACGCAGAGCAGTTCCTCCCTGCCCTTGGAGTCGGCACTTGTATCCAGACACAGCACTTAATCAGCCAGTTAAGCCAGCCACCTTCAGGGGACAGTGAAAAAGCCACGTGTGCGCTGCACTGAAGCCTCAGCACTTTGTCCTCAGGGGGTTGGGTTTGTTCGATTGTTTTCCTAAGGCAACCCAGGTGGTAGCTGTCAGTCTATGGAGAGAAGGGGGAAAAGTCAACAGCACCAATTATTGTTCACCTCTTGCAAGGCCATACCAGCTTTTGACAGCTGGGACAGCTCGAGATCCTCCACTTGCCGAGCTCTTTTGACATCCCTTTAGCTGACAAACATCCTCAGCTGGGGACAAGGGAAAAGCAAACAGCTAGAGATGCTGCATCACAGATATTTCAAATTAAATATGGCTTGAGACACTTACCAGTAGGAGAGTTAGATGGAACAGAGCAGTCTACCCTGACAAAGATTAAGATTTCCTTTTGTGTAAGTCATTAGTATCATCTACACAAGCTGCAATGGAGTTCCCTTCAGCATTTCTCAAAATGTGGTTTACACTTTCCAGTTGCTAATTTATGATAATTAGGAAACTAATTAGAAAACTAATTCCCTTTTTATTATCTTTGTTACTATTTATTTATTTCAGAATTTTATTTTATATTGATAATACATTACCTAATCCTGTCAGGCTACTGAATTCAGGGCACACAGATTAAATTTCAAGTATCATGCTGCTGATACTGCAGAGCCTGCATCTTGTGAGATATGACCAGAGTGAAAGCAAAATACATCTCTTACAAGCACTGCAGGAAAATGCTCTTTATGAACTGGCTTTTCAAACCTTTTATAAAACTGTGATTTGCCATATCTGCCTACAACAAAAGTTCAAGCTATGGTCTCACAGACAGCAAAGGGATGTGCTTGCATCCCTTTTGCTACAGAAAAAAGCATCTCTGTCTCCTCAAAATACAAACTTAGAATCCCAAATTGTCATAAAACCTCCCAGAGATTATGTAACAGAAAGGAAGGCCAGAGTAGACCAGAAGTCATGCCAGTACAAGAGATGAAAGTCCTCAGTTGTGTACAGTTGTTTTGCATGCAATGAACCAGCTAAGGGAAATTCAGACTGTGTTGAGAGCAGGGACACAGGACAGAGAAGAGAAGATGAAAAAATATGTCGGTGGTTTGATGGAATGATCCACCACTTGTCCTCCATGCTGACTTGCAACATCACAAGAGTTCATGGAAGTTATCAATTACTACAGCAGATCAGGAGATGGATATGATGAAAGAAAGACTCCAGAAATCAACAGAATTCCTTTCATCTCCAGACAGGGCACAGACGCATGACAGGACAAACAGACTAATACAAAGAAGTTACAGTGCCTAGTCCCTACAGGGCAGTCAAAGTCATGAAGTTTGGCCCAGTTTTAAGGCTATTCAGATAAGAAAGTTGGAACTTCCACAGACACAAAATCTAGGAAGCTTAATGCATTCTCTTTAAGGAAAGATTTCATCCTGTTCCAGATTTCTTAGAAGAAAAAAAAATCAGCACAGTGCATATGAAGTCAGTGGTGATAAAATTCAGGACATTTGATGTCTCTAAGTGGGAAAAAAATACAGAAAAAGAAAACAGGCTTTTCAGATTAAGAGCAATAGGATAAAAATCTTGACTATTTATTTAGGAATAGTATTTGACAGAATTTGAACTAGAATATATAAGAAAAACAGGTAAAATAAAACAAAGTAGAAGAGGCATAAATAGCCTTTTCTTTCTTATAGGAAAGTAAATATTTTTTTCTAAAACCTTTCCCTTATTCTAGGTCTCATCCATCATCTGCTTGACATAGCAACAAAATATATTTAAAGTGTGAAATTATACCAATTCTAAGAGAAATTAAGATATAATATAGAAAGAACTAGATGACACCTAAGAACTGAAATTTTGAGGTGTGACATTCAGACACTCAACCGAAGGTACAATTTATGCATTCCTGTAAAAGGACTTCACCAAAGACATCCCAGATGGATTTTAGTATTTCACCAGTGGTCTCCTGCCCAGACACTTGGACAGGAAAGGACCAGCTCCTTTCAAGTGCACCAGCTGGGGAAGCCAGATAAAGTGATTCTTTGTAAATGCATTGTAATCTTTGAAAATCTCAAAGAATAAGATAGCCTGTGATCTTCTAGCAGAAAAAAGGAAAAAAAGCTGTTGCCATGATCCCCACACTGACAGACTCATAATCCAAAGCTACATTTTAGCCACCTACCTGACAGAATAGGCTCATTTTGCACCCTTCCTTACCACATGAAAATTGCCCAGGGAATGATGACCTTTAAGTCCACAATTTATCAAGTTTTCTTCCTATAAAACAGTCAGATACTGTAGCAGTTCTGTGATTTCCAAATCAATAGGTTTTAACTGTCATTGCTGCAATCAGCTATCCAGTTTCTTCGCCCATTCTTGGCAGAGTTGGATATGTGCAGCCTTTTCAAAATAGTTAATGAATGACACTGAAAAAGTTATTTTCAACTTGATAGTTTGTCTCTGCACAGAATCCAGACACAACAAACTGAAGAGTCTTGAAAATAATATATTATGAATATGCTCAGAAGGGCACCAAAGATGACTCTTGAAAATCTTAATTTTTCCCTTTTGCAGATTTAGTTTTCATACAGAGGGAAAAATGGCGCACTTCTGGGAAAGTCTGTGAGATTATCGAATATCTATCTGTCTGTCTGTCTATCTATATACCTATATCCTTTCTATCCACTTTTATATGAAGAGGGATTTTTTTCCTTTTCCTAGTTTTGCCTCAAATTAAAATTACTTTCCCATAGTACAGAAATTAGCTTGAATATAATTTTTTTTTTAAATAGGCTCCTTACTATAAAGTAATTTAGGTTAAAAACATCAGTAAGGCCAAGGGGCAGGTCATGAAAAATATTCTTAAACAAAGGATACTGGCAGTTTTTAGCATGATTTGCATTCAGCAATGCCTCATGCATCTCAGGACCAACTGTGTCAATGAAATATGCACACGCCAAGGTAAAAAGAGTTTGAAGTAACTCCCTAAATGCAGCACCAAACATTTGCAATACAGGTTGCTGCTTTCTGTGGTATTCAAATGATGATGCCCTTGGCAATTTGAAAACCTCCACAGCAGTTCAGATTTTTTTAATAATCATTTTGGAGGCTAAGAGGAAGCAAACACAATTAATAACATACCTGGACATCATGAGAGCACAAGCTCTCTTCTCAGCTCTGACAACATGTGGCTCTAAGAAGACAACTCCCAACTATTCTGCAGAAGCTGTCAAAGGAAAAAGCAAAAGCTTTCGTATAGAGATGAGTCAACCAAATTCTTTCTGAGTCCTTGTCACTTACTGGACTAAAACCAGCAAGTCATATTCATGAAAAAGTATTGACCCTGCAGCTCCGAGCATTAGAAATTACTGACCATCTTCATTTGTTCATGCAGGTGCACAAAGGCATTTTTGAAGCTCAGATGAGACTCTGAAAAGAGGTGTGAGGTAGCGTGGTACACCCAGGGCCTGGGTAGCACATCTCCTGCTCAGCCCTGATTTGTTTCCAGCAGAGTATCTCACGCTGGCCAAGAGCAAAATCTGGCCTCCCCTTCATCTGACTGCAGGCCTTAAGATCTCAAACAGCTTATGGGAATAACAAACATTCAGTAAGCACATGATTAAAGGCATTTTCCTGACTTAGTTCTAGGTGTCAGTACTCCATCATGCATCCCTCCTACACAGAATTGTTACAGGTTCAAATTCTTTTCACAGTTGCTGTGTCTTGAAAACTTACTCAAATTTATTTCCCCTTCAGATTTCAGACCAAAACCAAAGTTCAAAGAAAATCATTTAAGCAGAAAAGTAAAACCATTCTCAAATGTAAAACTTAAATTCAGTTTATATAGACATTTCAAAGGTTCTGTTACTTTAATTAGAGGAAAATTAAACTCCATTTATTGTAGGATGAAACATAAGAGCGAAATCAAAAGTTAGGAAAAGGTGTATTTCACAAAGAGAAGATTGATTACCCTAATTTGGAGGATTTTGACTGTATCTCCTCACTTTAGGAGCCAGCTAGTCATTTGGTCCATGGCAACTCATCTCCAGCCATCTCTAAATCTTCATGGCACCAGAGGGAACGAAGGAAGCTGCTGGCACTGCTTTTCCTGACACTGAGCTCTACCCACACTGTCATCACACAGCCTCGAAGCACCCAATCTGCCACTACAGCATCTGCCTGCCTGCACCATGCCAGGTTTTGGGAGAAAGAGGCTGAGTAAGTAAAGTGAGTAATGCAAACAGGTGAATAGTAAAAACAACATGCTTGGTAGCAAAAGCTAGCACTAAGCTTGTGAGACAAAAAAACAGGATCAGTATAAAGTTTTATGAATTAATTAAAATTCAGCAAAAGCTTCTGGTTGATTTTCCTGATTCCAAAGGTTAAAAGCTCAACAGCACTGTCCTACTTTTCTCTCTTGGGACCCTGGATGAAGGTCTTCCACTACCAACAAGTATAGGCCAGCCATGGAATGGGAGGTAAAGAACCTACACCTGGAAACTACTCTGCAGCTCCCTGCTATGCCAAAATTCCCCAGGATCTGTAGGACACCATGAGCACTCTGACTCCTGCAGAAATCTCAGCTCTGGCAACTTCAGTCCAAATTATTGATTACACAGCAAAGTCCTCCATAACATCCTCCCCTGCAGGTTTCCAGGCTTCTTAAGGTACAATTGTTGGCAGGAACTCACTCAGATCCAACCTTTGAGCCACCTGAATGTTACCATTGGCAGATGGAAATCTCAGAGCTTGCAAGCTTTCAGGTTTTACAGGCACCAGGGCATCAATAACATACAGGGATATAAGTGAAACATCACAGAATCATTTCTTTAATTAGAAATCTGTTGGACACAAGGTGGTAACTAAACGTCAGAGAACGCCAGGTATCACACAGCTTAGAAACACACCACATGAAGATTTAAATTATGCACAGGATAATACTAGCAAAGCAGGAGAGGAGAATTTATTTGTATAATACATTAAAACAGAACTTTCAGGTCAACCCCTGTAAGTAATTTTGTTTCACATTATGAATAACTTGGTTATTTCTAGCTCCTCCAGAAACTGAAGAGGTTGCCAGTGGTAGCATTCATCATGTTTACTCCTACAATTCAATCCCAGACCTCCTCACCCAGCAGTGCTTTAGTGCTCCCTTTGGAAGAGGAAACAACACACTTGGTTTTGAAGATGGGGGGATATTCCTTTCCCATTAATGCCACGTCACAGTTCTTGGACCCAACAATACAGCTGTAACCATAGGACCAATCTTTTACAACAGTCTAAGGCCCTGCTTACATCAACAAGTGTGACATGAAAGGCTCACTCTAGAGCAAGACATTGATGATCAGAATCCAGCTTTCACGCTGCATGCATTTCTACAGGCCATACTTCAAACAAAATCTTAGATGGCCCAATAGATTGAACATTTGCCACGTAGCCAAGACACACAAGATGCAGATCCTGAGATTCAGCTTTATTGGAGAAGAACCCCATTCATGGACTGACACCACCATGCAATGCAAATTGAAGTGTGAAATGCAGGGAGGACTCAGAGATTCATTTCAAGAGCATTCAACTGGCCTGGGATAAGCAGGGCAGTGTAGGTGCACCCTTGTTCTCCCAACTGCTTCCCACATCACCAGTATCCCCCAGCACTGTGGGAATATGCAGCACTGAGTTAAGACCTACTCAGATAAAGTGACTTTATTTGGAGTGAGGGTTAATTCTTTTCAGGCTTCAGCATCTATCCTCGTGATACTGACTGTAATATCAAAGCCTTTGCCTTCTATATGCAAAAGTAAGCAACAGTCATTAAGCTACACAATCCAATTTTAATTATGCAGACCAAGAAATCATCAACCTGTAGTCCTCTAACTCTCTTCTCTCTCCATTGCAACAATGCTCAAATTTTAATTACATATGATGAAAATCCAGGCTGGATAAGGAAAGTTTTTCCAATTTGTCTTTTCACTTGATGACAAAGTACTCTAAGCTTCCTCAGAGATTTGCACCTCAAATGACTACTGAAAAGATTAAGGATTGAGTTGTATTTACTCTTTCGGGTTTTTTTTAATTCTAATAATGAATCACAAGAATATTAACTGCTTGGTGTTGCAAGTGCCTGGAGCCAGGCTTCTATCTATGCAACAAAACTGTTTTCATATGCCAAGCCAAGATCATCTTAGATTTATTGATTACATATTTTATACTGTCAGAAGCTACAAAACACAGAAAGTATTCATAGCCAAATTATCTGGCTTAATATAAGAAATACAATAGATTTTAGAATTAAACCAGAACCCTAACATTTACAAGTATTTTCAATAACCAAAAACTCTATGAAATTTCAAGTTCAGCAGTTAGTGCACAATTAAAAAAACCCCACTCTCAAGTTGATCTCTGGTCCAGCCTTAACCACTGGTGCTATACAGCTGCACTAATAACCTTGAGTGTATGTTTTCACTGATGGAGGAGGGTTCATTTTCTTTTCTTCTTCTCATTTACATATTTTTAATGTAGTTTCTAACAAGAGAACTACCCCCACCCAAAAAAAACCCCACCCATATATTTGCTTTTATATACAATTTTAACACTATTTTGAGACGTGGTAGATATTTTAGTACTGATAACATCTCTTAGGCTATTGCACTATGAAACACTAAGTCAAAGCTTTATTAATTTGTCTGAGACATGAGGGGACAATTTGCTTTCCTTGGAAAGTGACAACACTGATAACCTGATAAAAGAAGAGAACGCTTTTTCTAGGCTAATTATAATATCCATTATGGAATGTGTATCCTTTAATAATAGTCTTTATTATGAGAATAAATACATAAAACAAATGCAATATATTAGCCACATTTCTTCATATACATTCAGAACAGAACAAGAAGCTAATAGGCATAATCACAGAACTAGTTGAACAAACAAATTTTTAGTAAGCAAACACCACTAGAGGAAAGTTGGAATGTTTATGCACCCATAGCAGACAGAGAGCATCTGATTTCAGTAATTCCTTTGTATTAATTTTAAGACAAACACACTGTAGTTGCAAGCAGAAACTGCATGAACTGAGGAGTGTTTAGCTCCGTGCGGTGGCCGTTTGAGGTTGTTCTGACTGCAACTGCTTCCCAAGGTATTCCCTGAAATACAACAAAAAATTAGATTGAGAAATGTTCTGGAGAGTGGGGAGTGCAATAGCGGTGGGAATTATGAAGTCAATAAAGAAGAGAAAGCTTTAAGTTCAGAATTAATCCTTCAAATAATGTCTACTGACAACAGTCAACTGGAGCGACAATGAAAGTACCTGAGCTTTAGATATCCATCATCTGCCCTATGAAAATAAAGTACAAATCAAACATCAACAAAGCTGGAAAGAGCCCCATAGGAACATTTAGAAGCCCTGACAACTGATACAGAACACCCATGAAGCACATAGATTTTGCTTGTTGAATACACATTTTTAGAAGCTGTGGCAAGACATTTAAAAGGATCCCTTCCCATAACCCACCTGCAGGAGCACAAGCAACACCAAGGACATACTGACAATACAACCCATGACTCAATAACTATATAATAAAGTTATATAATATAAATAAAAATACATATCCAAGTTGAGAAAAAGAAGAGATAATGAATCAGGCCCACTGTATACTGACATGTTCTTTAAAGTGTCTTCCTCATCTGCACTTTGAAGTGCACTAAAGCCACTTATTTTTTATCTCTCCTCTCAACACTGGAACACTTCCCAGATTACTAGCACTTGCCCTGAGCAATGGTATCTAAATTCCATGGAAAAATACTGCACAGTTCTTCTGAGTGTTACAATCCTTCATTCTCTCTTGTGAAAGCAGATCAACACTTCACAAAAAAGAACCACAAAAAAGCTGAAAGCGGTCTATAATAATAGTACCTGGGTTGCTGCTTGTCACAGAAAATACAATAATTGTACCACTGTATCAAGTGAAAGAGAGGTTTCAGGACTCGTGAAATGTAGGCGTTCTTTTTCTACTGCTGATCATACACTTAGTACTGTGCTTTCTCACTACACAGATATTTCAACCTACACAGGTTAAGCACTAGAAGCATCTCAGAGGGATGATGTTCAGAAAGAAGTCTCAAAAAACCCCTACCTAATTCAAGAGCATGTGCTTTTGCCTTATTAAAAAAATAAATTTAAAAGATCAGGTTTTTTGCACATTTCAAAAACTAGTTTTCAGCTTAGTGTCCTGTTGAACAGTTATTCCTTATGCACTGCAATTCCTATTGCACAATGAAGTTTGGCACCTCAACTGCACCACGCAATACCACTTTTGTCATTTTTAACATTAAGCATCCAGAAAAGCAAAAATTCCTGTAAAACATTAACCTCAAACATCACTAACAAAGAAAATAACACACAATTTGTATGCTGAACCGTATGTTATGATTTAGCACCTTCATTTATAGCTTCATCAGGTGTTGCTGTAAAATCACTATATTTTAATGCTTGGGCTCCACTTAATAGATATAACTTGTGCTCGTAACAGGCAGGTTATCACCCTCAAAGAAGAGACTCCTGCTGACAAAGAACGAAATGAGCTGCTCTCTTGTGGTCTTGCAGGACTCAAAACTGTACCAACAAAACATCCAAAAACACAGCCTGCAACTATAGAAGAGCTTCCAACTCACCAAACCTCTTTCTGCTCCCTCTACGTTTTTCGTTGTCTTTTTCTTTCATTTGTTTCACACCTATATGCATGTACTGACTCTAGTATTTCTTCTCTGACATCCAGCCTTGAAAGCAACTGACACTTGCTGCACACATGGCTCTGCTCGTCATATTACAAGCCCACAACATTATTTACTCCTAAAGCACAGATGAACGATATTGAATGTGAAATTCCCACATTATTACTTCGAAGTAGGAAAATCCATCAAGCTAATAATCCATAACACTACAACTGCTGCAAAGCTTACACTATTTCAGATGCATGACCAATGACTTCTAAAAATCCCACCAGTGTGCAGTGCAGTCAGCAAAAATCTCCAAGGCAGCAGAGCAGTAGCACATTTTGTAGATAACTTAGTACCTTCATAGACACATTGATTTCTACAGTAGGTAGAACAGTATCTTCCCTACAAAACCTTTTGTAGGTGTGAGGTTCAAGTCCAAGGTCAAGGAAAAGCTCTCATCCCATTTCACCATACAGAATGAGTACCTGCAGTTTCATCTCTACGTTGTCATGCTGCAAACCCAAGTGAAAATCCCACAGTGTTCCTACCCCATCACCTCTTTAGCCATCACCAAGAGCCACTGAAATGCAAAATTGTTGCATTACAAGCTGTTAGAAGGACCAGTTAATCTTCTGTTTGGTTATCACTTTCATTTGAGTGCCACTGGTTAACCCAGGACAAGTTATTGCATGGTCTAGATCAGATGAACATGGAATCATAGCATAGTTTCAGTTGGAAGGGACCTCAAAGATCATCTGGTTCCAAACCCTCTGCCATGGGCAGAGACACCTTCCACTAGACCAGGTTGCTGAGAGCTCCATCCAACCTGGCCTTGAACACTCCCAAGGATGGGCCATCCACAGCTTCTCCAGGAAACTTCTTCTGATGTCTCACCATTGACATAGGAAATAATTTCTTTCTGATATCTAAATCAGCTCTGTGTTATTTCAGAGCCATCACCCCTTGGCCTTGTGAGAAGTCCCTCTCCAGCTGTCCTGTTGGCCTCCTCTAGGTACTGTAAAGGTGCTCTAACATGTCCCCAGAGCCTTCTTTTGTCCAGGCTTAACAACCCCAACTCAGAGTTTCTCCTCACAGGACAGGGGTTCCATGCCTCTAAATCATCTTCACAGCTTTCCTCTGGACCTGCTCCAAAATATTAAGTAGAACTTTGGCCTCCCTCTGCTAAAACACATATTGAAAGAATGAGAAGATGCAAATATATTTTGTAAAGGCTGGTATTTCATCACATTAGGAGGTTAAGAAGCACTGTAAGCGCCAAATTTCACTCGTAAGTTGAACATGTGTCCATCCCCATGCTGTTACAAATTAAGAGTCTAAGACTTTTCATTTATCCCACACTGATACTTCGTTAAATCTTAAGAGAAAAACTGGCATTTTAAAATCACTAATTACCTCACAAAATTAAAGCCACCTGTAAGAACGGAAGCATTCAACACATTGCAGTATAAAAGCATGCATGATGAAAGGATGGATCTTGTCACCAACAAATCATTTAATAAAATATTCAAAATAGCATCTGAGAGATTTGTGATGCACACTACAACAGAAAGTAATGAGGTATTAGACTTATTTTTTTTTTAATTGAAAGGTACAAGTCCATGAATTGGACCAGTTCAAGGTATTTTAAATCATTTCCCTCATATTGTAACAGAAAGTCCTTTATTAAAAGGTCAGGTTTAGCCACCTTCTCACTTCCTTCAGCATAAAACCATCCTTATTAAAAGATGAACCTAGTGCAAACAAGTTTGCATTTACATATAACAGCATTCAAACATGAAACAACTGATTCAGTACAAATTTACAAGAACAAAAGAAATTACCTCTGCACTGCAGAAGAGCTTCCAACATGCAACTGTAGTACATCACTTTTGAGACTAACTATAAAATCTTCCATTTCTCAATTAAAGCTCAGATTAACAAGACTTGAAACACTACACATTTTCACTTTCGTGATCACTCAAAAGTCTGATGGTGAAGCATAAGTAATTTCCATTTGCAAATTAATCTTTTCATTCTTATTAGAATAACCAAGTGAGATTCCTTTCACACTAGAAATTTCACCTTTTTTGGGCCTCTTTTTAAGCACATATTTTCTGCTGTTTCCAAAGTGTTTTTTCCAAGAAGAAAAGGAAGCTTAGAGGTGAATACACGAATTCATTTTATCTTCAATTCTTACGCCAATTTGTTTCTTCATTTTGTTTAATTTAATCGGTTTTGTTTCTCATGAGAGACACTGACACCTTGAAGCTGAGATATACTTAAATGTCATTATTGCAACAAATGCTTAAAGTTTATTTAGGAAAAGGCAGTAAAGTGAAAAACAAAGAGATGTCTTCCTAGAGAACTGGGCTGGGAAGACTGCCAAAGATGGAGTGCTACCACTGGAGAACTGCTGTTCTCTTTTGTCATTTGTTTACTGAACACAATTTTTGTTCTTTGACTCACTGGATTAATGCAAAAGTAGTTTTGAAGGTAAGTCATCACAAACCAAGAAAAACAAAGAAACAAATGTACACAGCAGAATCAAAGCCACTTCGACAAACAGTTTGGGCCTCCAAGATATCAAAGTGAAGATTTATATAAATTATCTTTTTCAGTGGAACCATGGTGATTTTCACCACGGATCTCTTTGATCTATAAATGTGGCTGTGAATCTCAAGAGAGAAGAGATACTGCAAACATCTCTGCAATTCTCAATATTTAGTTTAACAGATTCCACTTCATACAAACAAATAGAACAAAAGCCACCTGTTAAGATAAACAAAATCTAGGACATTGTTTCCACTTTATTATTCACAGTAAAGAGATGCTCAACATTCTGATGTGCACATTAAAACTAAAAAGTCTGAATGGTTGTACAGAAGGATTATGAACATTACATGAAAGGAACTTTGTGTTTCCAAATGGAGCCTTGTCTTCAGCTGAATGCAATAATATTAACAAACAATCTACAGATTCTCATGATTACTGAAAATATTACTCATAACATGGTTTAAAGCCCTCCTTACAACAGGAAATACAGCATTAATGTGTCTTCAAACTGAGACACTGCAAGAACCTCCTTTCCTCTTAGCAGTTTCCCTGTTTTTGTCCAATTTTTGAAAGAGTTATTCTGGACTTCCAGTTCACAACTTCACATACAAGCTACGAAGAAACAGCAGATCAATGAGCTCTTATAACAATGCTATTTCTTACACGTTTGATTTTAAAAGAAAATAACTGTGAAATCCAATTCAATATGTGCCTTTCTATTAGGGAGGCAAAGCACGAGCCATTTTTCACTTTTAAGATGCACTATGAGCTAACACGCAGAGCCATTCTGTGAATTTAAAAAACCCACTTGACTAAAACATGCAATGTGGTTTGAAAATGGTTTTATATTTAATCAGAAGATTTAGTTATCCCAATGAATTTTGTTGCTTATGACACTTAAGAGCTTTAGATGTAAGAATGACCAACATCGATGGTGTTTAACTGAATTTTCCTATCAGGAAATCAAATTTTTAAACAACACCAACCAGAAGTAAATTATCAAATGGTTACTTCTTTGGTGACATGTTTTTCAGCACAATTCATGAAAATGAGCAATTTTTTTGAAAAAAGAAAATGCAAACTGAGCAGAATGTCTGATATTTTCCAAGCTAACACAAGCTCTAGAAATATTAAAAAGTGTTTCTGCAAAGAGTACAGATCTCGTGACAGAAAGCATGAGCACAGTGTGAATCCCAGAGAACATATGCCCAGTGAAAACCACAACCCCTACACCTGTATGGAATGAAGCTTTACAAGAATACACATTTATGAACAAATAAAAAGATGGAGCCCTCCACTAGGTATTAAGTGTGTCTGTAATTAATCAGATTTTTGCCTAACTTGTCTCATTCTAGCTAGGAACTGCTCTCTTTAAAAATATTAATTTTTATCAGATACACTATCTTCTCAAACTTTTAATTTAGTTATCTTCTGTTAGCTACAGAAAGGGAATTGTATCGATGATGAAGGCTAAGAACCAGGCTAAATAAATATAATGGAAGTCATTATCCTGTAGGCATTGTTTCCTAGATTTAAGCCTATTACTCTATTAAGCATTCCTCAGTTTTGGGATGGGGGAAAAAATAAGGGGTGGGGGTGGGTGCAAATTTCATGGCTGCCAGTTAACTATCATTACATTCTGCACTTCACACTCCCAAAAGCAGGCATTTTACAGAAGCTATCTATAGAATAACAGTTTCTAAATATAGCATATTGCAAGTCCTACGAAGTTTCAGATTTTTTAATGTCTCTCTGCAGAACTCCTCATTTTAAAAGATGAAGAGCAAATAATTTTGTCTGGGCTGTGCATTTAGAAAATCACATATGAACCTGTTGCATATTCAAAGCTTGCCCAGTTTGTTGCTTCATTCAGTATGCCCTTTATGAATTCCACTTCCGTATCACACTTGATCATGCTGAAGTGATACATCCTAACTCCCACTGTTTTAGCACTTGCCAGCGTACTCATACCCTTCATGTTGGTGTCAAGGAGCAGGTCAGGAACCCCACGCCCAAGCAGGTGGATGCCTGAGAGAAGCCTGTGACCCCACAGGAAGCATGTGCTGGAGCAGGGTTCTGACAAGGATCTGCAGATCCACGGAGAGAGGAGCCCAGACCGGAGCAGGTTTCCTGGTAGGACTTGTGACCCCTGTGGAGGGACACACTGGAGCAGCCTGTCCTGGAAGGACTGCACCTCTCAGAAGAGTGACCCATGCTGCAGTAGTGGGGACACTTGCCCATGGGATGGACTCATCTTGGAGAAGTTCATGGAGAACTATATCCCATGGCAGGGACCCCATTATGGAGCAGGGGAAGGACTCCTTTCACTAACCAGTGGGAGAAAACGATGCTTGATGAACTGGCCATAACCCCCATTCCATCTCTCTGTTGCCCTAGGGGAGGAGGTAGAGCTGGAAAGGAGGGAGGAGTGGAGAGAAGTTGTTTTTAAGGTCTTATTTAATTTTCATTATCCTGCTCTGGTTTTGTTAGTAATATATTCAATTAATTATCTCTAATTCGAGCCTGTTTTGCCTGTGACAGTATTTGGTGAGTGATATCTCCCTTATCTCAACTCAGGAACCCTTCACTGTATTTTCTCTCCCCTGTCCAGCTGTGGAGAGTGCTTTGGTGGGTGTATTCACCCAGGGTCAACCCACTACACAGGTTCTTACTATCAGCATGGGGTGCCATGACTAACACAATTCAAGTCAGATTGAAACTCAGGATTTATTCCCATGTAGAGGCAATAAGTGATGCTAAAAAGATAATTTTGCTCCTCGCTTCATCGAGTGCATGATCATTTAACATGCAAATGTAACTGGAATATTTCACTTGAACTTATCTCATCTGAAAAGCTGACAGCAGTTACTGTTTTTGCTAACATCATCACCATTTAAGAGAATGCCTGACAGTCTGATTTTCCCCCATTTATCCCTGACTTAAAAACCCCTAAGGGAAAGCCCGTTGAGCAGCCTGTAATGAACTACTCAAATTACTTAGGAGTTAATTGTCTCAAAGTTGAGTTAGGAGTGGAATGATACAGCTGTGTTTTAGGCAGAATGCTATTCAGCTGCCCCATGGCACTCCCTCGATTCAAGTGCCACAAGTTTTCCTTACTCTGGTGGCTCCAGGCACAGCACTTGCACCAAGCCTCATTGTGGCAGAGCAAAGCTTTATTTTCTAATCCTTCTCACACTTAGCCTTCAGGAAAACCCTGACTACCTCTGTCACACATGTCACAGACAGTAATGCTGAATTGTTCTGTGCCAGTTAAATTCAAGGAAAAAAACACAATTGCTTTGAGTGAAATAACTGTAATTCCAGAGTTAAGTGGAACTAGGAGGAAAAACGTTTATTGTTTTCCGAGCTCTGAAGAGCAAGGTAAGCCTTGAAGTTGCTGAATAACTTATCTTATGACAATGCAAAGCTTAGTAAGTAGGCACTTAAACCGCAGTGTGAGGCAGTCAGGGGACTCAGCTTGTGTGGTGAGAACAGACAGCAGTGAAACAGAAGAGCTCCTGACACTCATCAAAAGCCAGATCTACACAAAGAAAGTTCTAGCTTCCCACATACAGTGTGTCATTTCCTTGGCTTAGGCTGTAAGTCCATGCCAGGGCGAACACTACTTTGGCAAGTAAGAGCCAAGGACAAGGTGTCCCAGAGGCTTGTTCCACTGTGAATTAAAGAAGAAAACATTCCCTACAGAGATGACAATATGAGTCTGGAAGTGGCACTAACTTACACAGATTCTTTTTACTGACACCTCTGAAGATCTGAAACTAGGCACTTTTGCTATCTCCCTCTCAGTCTCAAGTCTAAAGATTCACAAACTGTGAAAAGGAAGCACAGAAATGCTCATACCATTAAAAACCAAAACAAATCTAGAAGACTAGATGTAATATAGTATTCTACAAGTGGTATTCTCACAATAAAAGTGAGAAAAAGCCAGGTTTGACATTCAGAAAAACTTTTACTACCAGTGAGATTTGTGCTGGAAAAAGACCAAAGGTCTTATCTATCAGATTTTCAAGACATCAAAAGACACATGAAATAAAACCTGTCCCTACCACAGAAGGCAGCGTCAGTAACTAAACTTTTCATGCTGTAATCTCTACTTAGTTACAGATGGTTTGTAATACTCAGAATGTTTCATATATATCAGAAGAACATAGTGAGAAATGTATTAAACTGACATGCAGAGTGGAGCATAATATACAATAATGACCAAAAATTAGATTGAACGTGAGCACACGTTTAGAATCCATCTCCACTCACTCAGAAATTCCATGTGATTTATCAAAGCACTCCTTACAGGTGGAGAATATTAGCTGGATTTTTCATAGTAGGGTATTTGAATGTGTTTCTCTTTTACAGAAGGTTCTCACAATATGTGAGGGAGGGAGTAGGATAAAATTAATATAACATGCATGAGAGTTAAAACCTTAAAATCCATGTTCTTCAGAAGGAAAGGGAGAAAATCAGCTTTGTTTTACCTATGATACACTGCAGAGAGAGACAGTGGGAGCTTTTTGTCAACTTAGCCAGCCTGACACAGCAAGGAGGTGACTTAAACCTGTCAGAAGGAGATTGGTTGACCTTGTTCCCCTACCACTTTCACACTGCTAGCATCATCCCTACTCAGACTTTCAAAAAGATTACATTCTGTCATAGGTGAGAAAACTGACAGAAGTTATAGATATGTCCAAACATTAAGCTTTTCAGAAATAAAAGGTTGTTCAAATTCAAAATTAAATTAGTTTTTTGTATCCCAACATTTATGTTCCAATATACTCAGATGTATTGCTGTATTTTATCTTCCTTTAAGGCAATGCCAAACTGAAAATAGGAGCTCTGGGGCACTCATAATTAATAATCAGACTAAAAACTCCTAATTATTAACTCTCCATGCTTTATGCTTAGCATATCTAATTAGTTTGGCAACTTATAAAAAGCTGCTACATGAACGCTGAAGTTTTTCAGAGCTTCAGCACTTCAATGCTGCCCTGTGCACTGTTAGAAAGGCAGCATCACCCACCAGCAAGTGGCAGAACTTGCCAAGATCTCAGGGTTATTAGAGAACTACTCAACTAACAATGAAAGAAACACCTGACTTCAAATCCTGTTCTCAGTGAAAGAGGTACTAGCATGTGCCTTGCAACTTCATCTAACCAATTGGCCCATAAACTTCTGCTATTCCACAAGCAGTTCAAATAAATTCATAGAAGTTTTACAGAATATCCTGAGTTGGAAAGGAACCACAAGAACCATCAAGTCCAGCTCCTGGCCCTGCACAGGGCCAGTCTGAGTCACACCATGTGTCTGAGAGCAATGTCCAAACATTTCTTGAACTCTGTCAGGCTCAGAGCTGTGACCACTTCCCTGGGGAGCCTGTTCCAGTGCCCAACCACCCTCTGGGTGAAGAACCTTTTCCTAATATCCAACCTAAGCTAAAATACATTGCTCAAGTGAATTACTTGTGTGACATTCAATCATGTAAGGTGAAGCTACTCATAATACACATAATACACAGAAAAACTAAGTTCTTACCATAAGCATCATATTGATCTGTTGTTTAAAATCCGCTGTCTTACTATATAAAAATGTTACTTCTCCCCTAAAAGGAACCTACTGTCTTGTATCCTCTCTCCACAACAAAGATTTCTCACAGTTAATAGTATATTAAATAATCTTCACATACCAATTGTGAACCATCAGCTTCTGCACAGCCAGTAGTGCATTATAACGAACTTGCTGGTCTTCGTGATGCATGTGGTTCATGACCAGCTGCTTACCACCAAGCTGTTCAATCACTCTGCAAAACAGGACATAAGCAAGCTTTTTGATATGATTTTCAATTCTGGGTAGCTATCCTATCCAACCACTTCACATTCAAGGCATTAGGAGGTTAGGTTTAAATTATATAATATTATTTTATTAAAATTATTTATTTCCCAAAATACGCATCTCATCTGATGTGCTACAGATACAGATTATCTCTTGTAATAACTATTGATTTATTTTTAAAAAGATTTTTTAAGAATTCACAACATCAGAAAAGTGTTTATACTGGACTCCTGTTTGCTACTTTGAAATAAATAATGAAGAAAATAATCCTTTTCAGAAAGGCTTATTTACTTTATCCAGCTCTCTAAAAGAGTTCATAGGGTACAGAATTATCAATTATTAGGCAGAAGAGGCAGTGCCCTCCCCCCCCATAAATGGATGACAACCAGGTCACTCCATTTTTTTGCAAGAATAAAGCCTCAATCTCTTCTGGCACTGTCTAATACAGAAAAATGCTTGTAATCACATCAACACCTCTTAAATCACCCACC
Organism: Drymodes brunneopygia; assembly: GCA_013400955.1. Taxonomy (NCBI): domain Eukaryota; kingdom Metazoa; phylum Chordata; class Aves; order Passeriformes; family Petroicidae; genus Drymodes; species Drymodes brunneopygia. The sequence continues at coordinate 302,515 of VZTZ01035628.1, forward strand.
TTATACATATAGTGCTTTAGACATTCAAACTGTACTAGAGCCACAGCTATTCCTGCACAAGATGCAGAACTGGCTGTTAAGGTACCATTCTCAGAAAAATGATATGCTTCAGCTGCATCTTTCACTACAAACTTCACCACCATAGTCAGCCACAGCTTTTTAACAGCTATACCAAACCCTCTGTGAAATACTGATGAAACCTTGTATTGTATTACATGAATATATTATTTCTTAGCAAAAACAGTGGAAGGCAACACACTTAAAACCTGAAAATATCACCATCCAGATGACTTCACATGCAGCATTTTGGTCTGTCAGAACAATAAGTTCGGAGAGAATTTGCAAGGAATATATGAGCTGATTTACTCACTGACTTTCATGTTTTTTTACATCAGTTCTCTCACAGGTCACTTAGTAGTTAAACATGCTATCCTGTGAAGACACTATCATTTGCTTTAGGCTTAACCTGATGTTCTCCTGCCATTCTAAACTTCCATTAGTTATCTGCATGTAGTACTGCTCTTTTCATGGCCAGATTAATGCATTGCTGCTGCACAACAAAACATTTTGGCAAACTACTGAACAAGTATGAAGACAGAGCATGGAGATTAAAAAGAGAATTTTCATTTTATAAATCAGTCAAAACCATCCTCAAGACCACAAGGAATATTATTTCCCAATAATATTAAAACATTTGTTTCATAAAGCAGGAATGGATTCAGAGAAGTGTAATTGTTTCAAGCTGGAAAATCCTTGCCAAGAATTTGAGAAGCTATTAGTAATGTAACAGATTCAAAAAAACCTTTATGCCTGCCTTATGCTGCTTCACCTTTTTAATGAATTAAATATAAAACCACTGCACACTAAGGCAAGAGTATGAAACACAAATAATGATTTTTTCTTTATTTTAAGACTGACTTAAAGCACTGGATTTTCAGGAATTGAAAGGATGTGAAAAAGGCATTAAACTCAAAAACTTCCTTATGCCAGAAGAATGCAAGAACCAAAATGAAAGGTTAAAAGCCTATAATCACAAATGGTAATAGGCTCTTTCAGATGACAGTACATCACTGAAATTATGGTTGAGAACATGAAGAGTCGAAGAACAGCATTATCATTCTTGCATAATGCTGCCTACAGGTACAAATCACTTCCCAGCCATAAGTTTTCAACCCAAAGGTCTGAACAGTGAAGAAGGTTCACAGTGAATCCTATTCCTTCAAGTTCCAAACATGTCCAAAACACTAAATTTAGTTTCCCCTCTCCTCAACTGCTGCTTGCTTTACAGCAGTAATAGAGACCAGTGGAACAGCTATGTGTGCACATCTTCTGCAGTGACTGCTCCCCATAACACCAGTGCACTAAGCCAAAATAGTGGCATTTCAAAAAAGTTTCTGAATGCTGAAGATCTAGGTTTTAACATGACCCATTTAAAGGGAGAAAGAAGACACAAAAGATAAAGACAAATGAACACAAGTTAGACTGTTATAGCAGAAAACAAATATAAAATCCACACTACACATCTGAATGCAGGCCAGGGTGAAAAAAGGAATGTGATTTTTTTCTAAATCCTGAGCTAAGGAAGAGAATAGCTCTAGGTGTCTATCTCTTATACACAGCAATAGATAGTACATAGCAATAACCCTTGGCCCACATGGAAGCTGTGCTGGAGGCTTGCATTTCTTTTCAGTGACATGAAGCACCAGTGCCATACTTTATCTCTGCTGTCACACTCTCAGAAAATGCATCTTGCTGACCCTCATGAGAAGCCCATAGTGCTATTGTCTTGACAATTTGGTCCACAATGAGTAATTCTAAAAGCAACTTAAAATTATTTAAATGCTGGAGAACAGTCATGCAAAACCACAGTGTTTAGTTTAACAAATATTTCTTTAGTCAGACAAAGGGAAAGGTCAGCTAGAACTGTAACTCGAGGTCTCCGCTGTGCACAGCAGGTGAAACCAAAGAGTTTTAGGTTCCAATTCATCTCTGCAACCTTCAAAGGCTCAAGGACGATCCAGTTAAGACCTGACAATAAACACTTAATGGAAACAAAAGTATGTAAGACACCTGAATTCTTCTACTCTTCTAAACCAAGGAATAGTATCCATTCTTAAAGTGAGTCATGCAATGAGAGTGTGAAATACCAACCCAGCGTGGGAGCAGTACACGACTGTATATCAAAAATCTTTAAGAAATGGACTATTATGCTGGAACTGACACTTAATCCATAGGTATTTTAGGCTTTTATTTAGTTCCAAAATTGCTGAAGTCATATTTGGTAAGAATACACTGGATTACAAATTAAATTCTTTAAAAGAAAGAGATTGAGGCATTTCAGTTTGCTCATTGGAACAGAAAGTTAAATAAGCCAAGTCTGTAAACAGAAAGCAGCTAAAGTATTAGAATTGAGATAAGAATGTGGGTTATAACAGTATCTAGGACACTTCTTATTTGATGATGATTCTTATTTCCTTTTGAAGGCTGGCATATTGCTGAATGAGCTTAAAAGCCTGGGAGCAGAGTGGAGCTGTGGTCCTAACAGCTATACATTTTCCCAGCTACAGACAGAAGGATACAGGTCCTGTTTATCCATTCTTCTGATTTCATAGCTTTGGTCCAGCAACTGCATGGCCACGCTAGCCCAAACATTCAGGTAAATGCATGCAAACTGTTTAAAGATTATGGCAAACGTGTAATAAAATTATTTCCGACAAAGAGCAGCTCAAAGCAAGAACCATCACTATTTGCCAGTTCTCCAGTTTTGCCACTTACAGGCAGCACTATTAGTTTCAACCTTACTGAAGGATATCTTGGCTCTTCTCCAAATACCATTTCAGTTCAAGCTGCTTACAAGACTACAAGGGCTGTGAGTATTTCTGGAGTCAACAAATCTTCCTACATATGGCCTGAAGTTTCAGTCTGTTGTCCATGATTCTACTACTGTCAAGCAGTCTGCACAAGAAATGTTCATGCAATTCCCAACAAGGCTACAAGGCCGTTCTCATCTATTGAGATGGTTTTAGCTGAGGTTGTTAACTCTCCTCTTTGTACTAAAACCAGTGTTGATTTCATTATTGCTGAGCAGCATTTGCACTGCACCAAGGCCTTCCCTGCTCCTCGCCCCACCAGCAAGGGGGCTGGGCCTGCACAAGGACTTGGGACAGGACCCCAACCGACCAAAGGGATATTCTATACCATAAAGCAACATGCTCAGCACATAAAACTGGGAGGAGGAGGAAGGGGGTACCATTGAAAGTGATGGTGTTTGTCTTTCCAGGTACCCATTATGCACAATGGAGACCTGGTTTCCCTGGGTGCTTGTCCATGTGAAGCAGTGAATTAATTCCCTGTTTTGCTTTACTTTTTAAATTGTCTTTATTTCAACCCACAAATTTTCTCACTTTTTATTTCTCTCCCCTATCCTGCTGTGGGGAGAGAACAAGTGGCTGTATGCACCCTGAGTTGCCAGCTGGGGTTAAACCATGATATCCACTAAACCCTATGCAGAAACCAGGACCAGACTGTTTCTTTGCTACAAAAATTAAGACACATGTCCCTGTGTGTGAGTGATGAGCCAGATTCCTGCAAAAACCAAAGGCTTCTTTCTGCTTCAGTGGTCTCTACCTTAGAGGAGCAATTAATAAACAACTTTGCTCACAAGCTTATAAAACAGGAAAATATAGCAATGTCTGTGCGTATTTCAAAAGGAATTTGGGTTTATAATGAACATGAAAGCTTTCAGCAAAATGTGTATTTGTGTAGCCAAAACAAGCTTAAATGGAAAAGTGACAACTGAATCTGTGAATCACTGAAATTACAACAGTAATTGTTAGTGAAAATAAACTTCTCTGTAGTCTTAAGTCACAAATCATTCTTGGATTAGTCTGTGTCTACCCTAAGTCAAATAATTACAGTCCAATTTGTCATAAGAGAGAGAGTAAAAATTCTATGTTGTTTAAACTTTTGGTGGTTCTTTCAATTTCTTCTGGTGCCTGGCTTTTGCTTTAGTCTAAACGTATTCAATACTTACTTTCAACATCAGTTGCCTTCACGGTTAAGAGAGACTGAAATATATTAAGTCAAAGATCCAGTTTGCAGTTTCTCATCTGATCTAGTTTGTGTTTTCTCATCTTCCCAATGAATAAAACTTAAGCATAACCTGCAATCCCTTTGTAGCATATTTTAACATAAATAAGCAGAAAATGCCACAGGCACAGTTCATACTCCAGCTACTCTCCAGAATAACAACATACTGGTATTTTCCTACCGTTTCCCACGGGGATAGTGCCGTACATATTCTCCCACGTCATGAGCAGCTACAGCCAGCACCTGTGGATCATCAGAAACCTCCAGGAGTTTTGTCAGAATTCTAGGAAAGAATTTGAAACAATCATTAAGTCCCAGGTTTGGGGTTGGTTTTTATTTTTTGGTTTGGTTTTCTTATTTGTTGGGGGTTTTTAAGTCACTGATAACTTAAAATAACCAAGTCGATAAGCATAAAAATGCTTTACAAGTCACCCAAACAGTAAAGCTAGAACTTCTTCCAAACATGCAGTTGTACTTAATGCAGCTGAGAGCCTGCCCGAATTATCAAAATTATTTAAAGCATTCCCTAGAGTCACTTTAGTGAGCTACATATACAAATACCTATAACCAAGGATTACAAAATCTCTCCTTTTTTTATACTTTGGCCTCAAGACCAACAGTTCTGAGTTCTAGATAAGTTGCATTAAAAAGCAGTTCTGTCCTCACTCAAAGACTGAGAAGATGAAAGCTATACTACCTTGTAAATTACTCCAGTGCCATGTTATTTGCTTAGCATGCATAGAAACACAGAGCTGTAAGAAGCAGAAAACAGTTTCTAGACTCTTAATAACATCTGCATTTTTTAATTAAGTAGATAAACCACCTTCAGAGGACAACAGCTACAAGTAACACTGTTCTCTAGCCAGCAATGAGAAGGGGGTAAAATGACACAGATTACGAAGGTTAGGCACAGTTGAAAAGGTTAAACAGAGAACACTGGAAAATTAGATTATTCTATGCAAAGTGAGATGACAAACGTGTTCTAATCAGAGAAAGCTGGAAACCAGCTGAAATAGGTAGGTTAAAAATTCAACTGGAATTAAAAAAAAATAACATTCTGGTAAAAATAAATTTCCACAGCCATTGCCTCCCTAGAGGCCAGAAAGTGACAGAAGCACTTCTCAAATGAAAAGAACTCCTATTTTGACAAGAAGAAGAAGCAGAAACTTGAATCATAACACTAAGCAGAAGACACCAAAGATCCATACAATATTGTTGAACAAAACACAAGTCCACCATCAAAGTAGGCAATAATGGCAGAAGGTGTGAAAGCAATTATGTTTAACAGTAGTTTAAGAGCATTAGATTTAGAAAACTAATAAGATGGCAGATAAGGAAAAATAAAATTATATGGCTCAAAGCAAATAAGGATTGTCTGTCAAATGCCTTACAAGGCAAAAAATGAAGTTCTGAGGTGCAAGAATCTCCCCATTATGTTGTGGCAGAGGGTGAGTGTGTTTTTTGTGGATTGGCTTGTTTGGTTTGGTGTTGTGGTGTTGAGTTTTTGGGGAGTTTTTTTTGAGAGCTGCATGTGTGTTAAAGGAACTATTGAAGATCAGTGTCTTTGTAGCAGCACAAGCACAAGAAATTTAAGTCCCAGAACCAGGAGAAATAAATACAGTAAACATTGTCATTACTACAGGAAATACTAACCCTCAACATCAACTTTCATGCCATAGTTGTCAGCATCTAGAATTTTTACGTCTATAATTCTACATATTCAGCAATATGTCCTCAGGGAAGAATTTATCAGCCTTATTTTGGTCAGGTATCAGGGCAGTCAAAATGCACATAAAGCTCGGGTTCACCTTGCTCTTGCCATGCCTTCTAACATGTCACATGCTCCACTTGACCTCCTGATTTCTTTCAGATCTGGCACTTACTAGCAAGCCCTGAACTGAAAGAACACCATGTGTTATCCGTTAATGACAATGAACGTGAAACAACTAAGAGTCAGGCATCATTTCAGGACATAGTTTTGTATACCAAACAGCCAGTCCTTTACTGCAAAAGAAAATATGAGCTCCAGGTTCACTTCATCTAACAATCTATGTACTCCAAACACACTCCCAACACAAAATAGACACATTGCTACATAATGCATTGAGTCAAATTTTTCCTGCGACAATACCACAACTTTCAACTCCCAAATGTCCAAGACAGGAGTTCATTACTCAGATCAACATCACCACACAATACAAAACTAAGATTAAGATACAGTAAAAACATTTTTAATCAAATCAAACCTGCATGCAAGTTAAGCTAGAAATATTCCCTCTATCATCAATACATTTTGACCAGTAAAACCAAATAAACAATTCTGCCTTTGAACAGAACAAACTATACATTCAAAAACAAACAGGATGTTTTTACTTGCTTTCATCCTTGATACTACTTTGTGTTAAAATGCAAAACCTGTATTAGATTCAGGTCCATTTAAACACAGAAGATATTAAAGAACCACATGATTCAAGACTTGAAAACTTACTTGAGTAGTTCATAATTCTTCTCATTTAGTCTTACAGCATTCTCTCGCCAAAACTTCTCAGACTTGTGCACAGGACTCCACTCCAGTCTTCCTGACTTGAGCTCAGAACTGTATTCATCAAAGGAGCTGCAACATAAGAAAGGCCTAAATAACACTTTGAACCTTATGTCCAAGCCTGTCCCTAACAAAGCTGGAGCTCAAATTGCTATGACGTATTTAGAAGTCAGTGCTCTGCAGAGTATGAGAATTGTTCCCTGTCTCAACATTCCATGAGTAAGAAAGTGCATGAGAGGCAAGAAGAAAAAACTGTTTTCAAACACAACCCTCTATCCATCCCAAAACACTATTCCCAGGAAACAAATTTTTAAACATCTCAGAAAAAAAAGAAAAACCCAAGCCACACAAATGCAACATTCTGGAATTTGATTTGCTGTTTTTCTGGGGTTTTATGTTTTAACTTCCCCAACCAAGGATTCCATCTACTTAAACCTTTGACACTACCTACAATATGCATTTCAATTTAGGCACAAGACCAAGAACTAAGTAAACACTAGCAAAAGCTTGAGTTAATCTGGACAGTAGAATTTATTCTAATGAGGTAGTCTTCAGTTTTGATTTCCAGTCAAAAGATCACTTTCAAGTCCTTTAACAATTTATCAATTACAAATATCACACATATAAGTGAAGATTCTCTATTCAGCCTCTAAATACTGACATACAATAGGAAACTAAAAACCAGCACATCTCTGTATACTCTATCTTACTAAATAGCATTTACATATCATAATTCTGTAGATATTTTTGCCTTACAAAAGAAAAAGGTTCTACCAACATTCACACAACTGCATTTTTTAAAGTGCACACTGCAAAGCATACCTAAGGTCCTGCACGCTCTCACCAAGCTTGTCCAGTAGAAATTTGATATCTTCACTGATGTCTTCATCATCATATTTCTGCTGATCCAAATTCTCTAGCTGCTTTAAAACCTTACACTGTATCATGGCAAGAGCATATTCTTGGCGAGTTTCTCTCTCAGTAGATTTCTCTAACAAATTCTAGGGAAGTAAAGATGTATTTATTTTGTTTAAGAGCAAGCTACTTTGAAACAAAGCAGTATTTTAAAGAAATTCTTACTGGAACTTTTTAATTTAGTAAGTAACAAAATTCACCACCTCCTGAAATAATCTCTCTCTTCAATACTAGAAAGCATTAATTCACCTGTTTTGAATATTTTCCACGTGAAACTGAGGTGATTACAAAGAGTATTCAAAGGAAAAGGGCAGACTTATATCCCAAATACCAGAACCTCCATCATAAACAACTACTTTTTCTCTTGGATTAATTATCATTTTAGCTTTCAGTGCAGCAATAGCACAAAGGAGACAGCCTTTCAAAAAAATAACCTGAAGTCTTATTTCCAATTTAAAGTTACCATCTGGATTAGATCAGCTCTTTTCAAGTCTGGGAATATTCCAACTAGACATTTTTACTCAAATAGAAGCTTGTTGGTAATACTGGAATTACAAGCACAGAATGCAGTAGTCAAGTTCCAATGGCATTTATTCGTTACATTTCTACTCAATTTAATCAGCTTTCAATTATGTTTTTCAATCAGAGAGGGCCACCTGCACTTTTTGATAAAGTTGAAAAAATGAATCTCATATAAAGGACAAAGTCCTTAACAAACAGAACATGTGTTCATATAAATAAGACTTAACATCTACCAGAAATAAGCAGTGAAACTATATAGAAGGAATTTGACTGCATCACTCTTGTCACAGAATTATTACACTTAAAGTTTATTAGATATCAGACATCCTATTAGTTGAGGCAGAACACAGCAAATCAATTTTAAAACTTGCAAACTAAAAATAAGTCATATTACTGCTTTTAATGGCCATATACAGTTAGCTTTAATGTGCAAAAAAAAGCCACCCCAGTTTCTACTTCAGTAAAAGAACTAGAAGGTAATTCACAGAAAGTAATGCTAATTTACTTAGAGTTAAAAGTGCTAATGAGAGCAAATGAACAAGTAATGAATCTTAAATAACACAACTCAACAGGTTCAAGGAGCAGGTGGATAAAGGTTCCAAAGAACTCCTAGTTAAGATAATTGCAAGCAGATGTGGAAGCTACTCCAAATATTATTACCTATCTCATACCATAGTGAGATACTCAAGCTTTTCATAGTGAATTTGAAAGGATATTTTAAAGTAAAAACACAAACATATGATTATATAGAATGGATCAGTAAACTACTCAGATATAAAAACCAAAATCTTAAGGTGTAAAACTAGTTCTAGGCAGGAAACAGATGTAGAAGGCAATAAAAGTGTGAAAAATGACAGGACAAAATAATAGGTAGAGAAAGTGGATTCAAAGAGAGAAGAGTGCCCAATACTTGTTGCTTTAGAGAAAAAATTGTTACATTTGCAGTTATATACTTCAGGCAATTGATAAAAAGGTGAAACACGCCAAGTAAGGAGAAATCAAGTAGTAGAGAGGACATCCAAGTTGCCAAGAATCATGGAGCACCTTCAGTAATGCACAGATTGATGTGAGGAATCATCAAGCCTAGTCTTTTGTTCAGCTCCCTTGCCCCCCCCATAAACTGATACTGTGGCAGCTCACACAGGAAAAGGATTATTTTGCCTCTGCTACCTATTTTAATTTTGCTTCAGAACTCACAGCTCTGATGTCTAATTTCTAATCTATTATGTTCCTAGTTGCCAGTTAACAACTCATCTTCACGTCGACATGACTCCCTAATGTTGAAGAAAGGAAACAGCTAAGTTACACTCCCCTAAGCCTGTGACAGAAACAACTTATTGTTTCTTAGCCTTTATTGAAAAAAGCCTTAGATTCATTTTTGTCTCCTCTTGAAAAACACAGTAAATCTAAGAACTAGCAATTATTTCTCCTACTTTTTATGACCTCAGAATAGGAAGAAACTGGATATAAACTGATGAGGTTCTCAGCTTCTTTCTCTCTTTTTAATATTTTTCCCATCTGCCTTGCTATATGTCCCTGCTTAATCCTAACATTAAGATCTTTAAGAACACCACAACATCTTGATTAAGAATAGTAAGAATATAGTAAGAATAGCTCCTACTGAACACCTCATACCATTGTACTCCTTCAACAAGACAAACAACAGATTCTTATGATCTGCCTTATCCAGAAATCTTTCAGTGGCAGATGTTTTCAGATGGAGACACAAGTAAGCACCTTCATACAAAATATCATTGCTAATCAGCAAGTCAGTAAGCAACAACTTCCCTCTCCCCATCCTAATGTGCTTGCAACACTTAGTATTGGAACACAATCCCCATCCAGAAAAACAAACAGATCCAAGACCTACATTTCCTACTCAGGATATCAAGTGCTGCTTGAAAACAGCATTACAAGTTTTCTGTATTACTGACAAGACACTTGGCAAACATGTACATAAAACTAGTGGCATCCATGAACATAAAATGGTAATCTCACAGTGAAAACATCAAGCCTAGGCACTCAGTTATTCATAATTATTTTAAACAGGACCAGCAATTTTCAGGTAATGCAGACACAGTAAGTCAACTAAGCACTCTTAAATGGGTATTCTCATCTGCCTTTACAAAGCCACCAAGAAAATAATTTTGCACTAGTAAATAAAAATAATATCTCAGTTGGATAAATATATGTATTCAAAATAATATTTTGTTAATTTAGGCTTCATAAGGTAAAATTCATCAGCTATTAGTAACTCCAGGGTTTTGCTTTCCAGTAGGAAAAAGAATCTTGAATTAAAAAAGAGAAATCATTAGTGCCTGCATTAACATTGTTTTTCTAGCCAATCTTACTTTAGGAAGATACTGAACAGCAGATATCTATCACTAGTAATAGCCCGTATATTACTTGTAGCAAAACACAAGTTCACAAAAAGGAAAGTAAAAGAAAAACAACAGAGAATTAAGCTTTCAATCAGCTTATTGATATGGCCCAGCAGAAACAGCTGTGCAGCAGTGACATTTGAGACATAGGAATTTGTGAAAGGAGCACAGCATCACTGCAGTCAACAGATACTTACCCGAAATGCTGCAAGGATGATTCTGGTCACTTTCTCTTTGACAGATTCCTGAAGAATATCCGACAGCACTGGGACAATATTGTACCGACGGAGATATTCACACATTTGAGGGCTAAATGCCAGCAGCCACACACAGAAAATCATCTGATACTGGAGCTGAAAACCGCATTTGTTGCTCAAGACGCCCATGATGCTAAAAATATAGCATACATTTATACATAGTATACATTTAATTTTTTAAAAATTACTACATACACTGTATAGTTCCAATCTGAAACATTAAAAGATATGGTAACATGAACTTATGGAAAAGAGCTGCTGAGGATGAGCATTCAACACACACTTTACAGTAACCTGCATCACTATTTATCACTGTATAAGCAGCTTGCTCAGAAAGCCATCTTTTAAAGATATGGTTATTTTCTCCTTAGCCTTAGAGTCATAAAGCAGCTTTTCCCATGTGAACTGATGTGGCTCTGTATCCATCTTCTGGCTCACCAAGACAGTTTTTCTACTGGCATGCCTAAAGCATTATTTGTCATTCTGGAAGAAACAGAGAAATCCCAGCTACTTCTTCAGATTTAAGAAGAAATAAACAGAGCAAAGTCTACACCAATTGAAATTCATTTCTTAATTGTACTTGTTCACAGGAGTGTCTCAAATGAGCTGAAGTATTCATTATTTAACAGCAAGTTCTCAGAAAATGGCTCATAGAGACAAATATACGAAGTACTGCTGGAAAAAAAATAGTATCACAAGATATCCAAGAAGACACCATGTAGGTTTGCTCAGCTGAAGTTTTGAAAATTTAATAAGCAATTTACGGATCAATTTTGAAACAGCTAAGTCAATTTAAAATTTAAAAAAGAATCTACATTCAAAATCATTCTTCTCAAGTTTAAGGCAAGTTCAAAAGTGATGAAACACACACTTATTGTAATGTCTTAATACTTGTTTAAAAAGCTTCCTAGGTTTCAGCAGCGTCATCTTGACACACATCACCTGAAATTTTACTTCACTAGTAATTTTGACTTTTCTCCATTTCAGTGTAAAGGGATATTTTTCATTAAAGTGCAAATCATGCACCAACCATCCCCAATAGAGGCATGGATGGCAGAAAAATTATTTATGGGCAAGCATTTTTTAAATAAGATTAGTGCTGAAATCCTAGCCTAATGCAAAGCTATTTATTAGGAGAATTGGATTTAAGAATGACCTGCTTGAAGCCATATGTACAAAAAAACTGGTCTTAAGATTAGAAAGTATTTATCCTTTCACTAATATTTTCAGACAGGACAATTCCAAACTCAAAGACTAGGATGATTAGCAAACACTCATTCCATTAATACTAATAAAAAAAAGAAACAGAACATCTTCAGCTGAAGACAAATGGTTATATTCCTGTTCAGATACATATTTAAGCAGTTCTTCTTGAACAGGAAAGTTGCATTAAAGCCTCAACAGTGCAAGTTTCATTTATCTTTCTGTGTTAATTTTTGAAAGCAAAAATCTTTTGCACTCAAACAGAACAGCTGTCTATTACGACACAGTTGCATTCCAAAACAAAGGTCACTGGGGAACGTACTACTGTAAGTGCAAGTATATCCATACAAATTGAAATAGATGCTCACCAATTTACTCCATCTGCTTCTACCCATGCAAAGCGGTACTCATTGACCCTGAGCATCAGCTGTAGACATCCAGCAACACACTGTACATACTGGGAACTCTGGGTGAAAAGAATAACACATCACTTCTTACCAGCAGAGTCAGGAAGTAAGTGCTGAAGTATACTTTCTCAAATTAAGTTTTACCAGCATAAAAGGAGAAGAGTTCTGAATATTAAAGAAGTGTTATGCAAGTGATACCACTTTACATTATCAGAACATTTGAACATGCCTTCCTTCAGTATCTATGAATGAAAGCTCTCTTCTGTTTGAATATATTTGCCAGATTTTTCTCTCTTCTTACTCAATTGTCAGAGCTACCTTCACTAATACTAATCATACATTAATCAGATACGCTGCTGATAAAATGTTGTTTGCTTTTTTCCTCCCTATAAGCCTCTTCCTTGAAAGTCTCATGGTAGCTCACTCACATAACACAACATCACACCTTTCAAACATTTAATGAAGTAAAGAAGTTAGGCAATCCCATATGAAAAGAGAGAAGGCAATAAACAGAATTGAAAATAAAGAGTAACTCATTCTGTGTCTCTCATGAGAGATTTAAGTTCTTTATGTAAAAACTAAGTCTGTGCATCTGGGCTCAAACCATCTAGAACATCAATTTCCCTGTGAAAGTATTCATTTTCACACCCCATGCAAATAAAACAGCTGTGAACACACAGACAACTCTCCCACCCCAAATAATGCATTAATTTATCTGCATCACCAATCCATGTACTATTAAACTTGGAGTTTTCTTTTTAAAGAGTCTGTCATAAAAGCATTGTCTTCCAACACTATTATAATTGAAATTTCATAATAGATTCCATCTCTCACTTTCTGTATAAAATGCTACAACTGCATCTCTAATTTATTCTGAAATTAGCCAGAACCTGCTTGAAAATCCTGCATAAGCTAGATCTGAAATCCGAACACTAACAAAGCTAAGACGACACTTACCCAATTTAATTAACCTAGAACATATTTGCACTCTCAGTTCTGCTCCTCTGGGACCCTGCCATGGCACAGTACATCCATGCAGTGCCACAGTGCAATGAATACCGATTTCTCAGCAAGACATAGGAGCTCACAGCTCCATAGTAAGTGGTGTTATGTGCTGTTATGAGTTAGAACTAATTACTCTTTTATGGCTGTATGTCAGAGGGCTGTCAGTACAACAAAACCTAACACTATGGAACACAGATCTGCACATGAAATACTGAAACACTCCAACTTCTATGCTCAGGCCATTGTTTTATGCCCTATCCATAGTCATGCATAACAGTCTTGCGTCTTTTCTACTTTAAACCCCAGACAGAGGGCAAGTTAAGAGGCTCTTCTCTACACAAAGCTAACACTTTAAAGCCATGACTACATTTAGAAGAACAACAAATCCCAAGTTAGGTCTTCTGAGAAACTCTGACTACCTTCACGCTGCAAAGGACCAAAAGACCAAACTAAATTCTACTCCACATTCAAGAACTATGATAAACTGCCTCATCGTGCCAGAACACCACAGAAAATCCAGTTAGGATGATTATTTGCATTTGTTATACTGCCACAGTTCATCTTCAAGCTCAGCAGCTATTATAGCTACATGAAATTCAATATTAAAAAAAATATTGATGCAAGAAGGACAATCTGTTTTCCTCTGATTCAAGCTATTCAAATATGAAAAGCTTACAGCTTTGAAAGCACTCTTGTAATTTCATGCTACAGTGATTTAGGGGCATTATCAGCTTTAATATCTGATGTGCCCTTTTCTAAGTTCTGCACAGCACAACAATGAAAAGCTTCTCAGTTTCAGGTTTCTTCTCCAAGTCCAACAGTTCAGTAGTAAGCAGACAGTACTGAATCACAGCATCATTTGGGCTGGAAAAGACCTCTAAGATCACCAAGTCAGGGACTTAAAATTGTTTGAATATTAAATTAATTTTATATAATTTTTCAAGTTTTAACAAAGAGAATCCTAGATACAGATTTTAACCAGATAAACCAGCTTATAAAATATACACTTGCACTGCCAGTATTCTGTGTGAAATCAGTGTTTAAAAATACTTTTGTTTCTTGGCGCCATCACCTGGCACTCTCTCATACGGTTCTGATTCCAAGTACTTCTTATCACTGGCACCAGAAGAGATCTATACCATAATCCGAGGAGTGGATATCACCTGCCCAAAATAGCAGATTAACAGATTTCAAAGATATACTCACATCACTTGTGGAGACTGCTCCTGTATCCACAGAACCCCCTGTACCGCGTAGTTTCTAGGAAAAGAAAAATTAAAAGTTTAAAGTCAGAGTTGTTCTTCACCCTTAAGGAACAGTTGTTACCAAGTTTCTTTTCAATTCTCCAATCTTTCTAGTCATTAAAAAAATATTTAGAATCTATTAGATATTTTTACTGCCTAATATATTACTGTAATATATTGTATTTATTTCCCACACACATTCCATGTCTAGAAGAACATGCTTGGAGATGATCTGGTATATCAACATTTAATTTTTAATTATTTACTCAAGACATTTATTTATCTTCGAACTTGCAAACTGTACTCTTGCATCTTTCTGAAGGAAATTCCCATGTTAAGATTCTCCTTCCAGAGAAAAAAAATAAAACTTCTTTTTCATTAGCCCAGTTTAGAAAACTGTGAAAAATATACCATTACTAAACCTACTGAATCTTCCTCAGTCTTCTACTACAACACTAAGGGAATGAGTGACAAATCACTGTGTTTTGAAGAGAAAATGTCCAAAAATGAATACAAAGGAGAATGATTCATCTTTGAAGGACAAGCCAGAAGTAAGTGGTTCAAACTGAGCTAATACCATAAAAACACTGTCCAAATAAGTCAGAATTTATTAAATTTCAAGACACAGGACTAAAAGTAAAAGCTTAGTACTACAGTAAATGTAAAAATGTTTTGATATTCAGTTTCTGTTGCCATGTGATTTTTCTTCCCAGCAAAAAGCCCTGATAACCAAAATAGTAGAGGCAAGACAAAAAAATCCATCGTCTCCTATTTTCTCAGTGTCCAAAAGAAAAAAACAGTGTTAACTAACAGAAAAGGCAAAAAGCTTTATTATTCATTTACATTTGAAGGACTAGACTAAAACATTTAAAATTCTAAGTTAAAAATTAAATGCTTGAATAAAGAACATTTAGCTTTAAAAATGACAAAGTAAAATTTAATTTTAAAAAACAAACCCAAAAATATACCTCTTATTTGCACATTTATACATACATATTCTTGAAAAAAGTTTCCAAAGTTACCGTAAAGTTTAAACAAAAGCAGCTTTTTACCTGTGAACTAAGCTGAGTTTTAATCCAGTTGAAATAGTAATTCAAGTCACTGCCTTCCATAAGCTCCCTCCCCCAAGCAGCCAGTTTGGCAATAATTCTTGCTGCCTGAAAAAGAATGCAATAAACAGATTTTTCAAACACAGCAATTTCAGAATTCAGTGAGAAGTTCTGTAAACTTTGAAAAGAAACTTTAGATAAAAGATGGCCCCTTACAGAAATATACCTGTTTTCTGTGTAGGGGACTCTTTGTGCCTGTTATCAGTTACCTGTAGCTGCTGAAGAACACAAGACACCAATAAAACACACAGAAGGAGATGGTGGGAAGCTGTTGATGGGCTACTGCTAAAGGACACCATTACAGTCAGACATCAATCAAAAGCAAGACACTTGAATGTCTAACACATGCAGGCTTGATTTAAGCAACTATGGCACATGTCAATATAAATGATAACATAGTACTGAAGGTTTTTTGTACTTAAACTAAAGGAAGTCATCCTCAAGAAAGAAAAGTTTCAAGCCCAGAAAAAGAAGAGCAAAAAAAAGCAAAATAGAAGGCAGAATTTAAGAATGAAGCTGAGGAGAAAAATGCGGTCAGGTTAAGAATTTTCATTATTCCAATGGCGCAAGAATACTCAAACAAGATTGTATTTCTATGTCAGCCTTTCCAAATTATATTTGAAGTAAATCTATGTTGCAGCCTGCAGTTAATTTGCAAAAGCATTTGAGCTAGCTTACATGTAAAGAGGCAGTGTAACTAGGAAATTACTGAAGTGGGGGGTTCATTTGCATGCACACAGTTCCGTAATGCAGTGAGGACACTATTCCAGCCACCTTTCCACCTTACTGCATTCACATGTGGAGCACCACCACCACCACAGATTTCTAGAGGGATTACAAGCATGAGTCTGGAACAACAATTGCTACACTAAAATGTGTCAAATCCCCTCCTGAATGCAATTAAATAATCCTATAAAATTCCTTCAAGCTTTAAAACACAAGGTATTAGCTCTCTAGTCTACCATGCTCCAGAGTTAAAACTGCTGCCTGGCCCCTGAATGAGAGACCATTTATGCTTAGCAGAATTTGAGCCTACACAGAGGAAAAATATTTTTATCTGCTTAGGCAGGTGTAATGATGTGGCATCAAAAGTCTTCCAGTGTGCACAGTAAGAAGAAAAATGAAATAAACCCAACAAAAATAACACAATCCTAAAACTTGGTTTTGAAAACCTTCACATGCTTTAAAAAAACATGCACAGTACTAAAAGGTATAATAAGGCAGTAAACTTAGTGGATCCACTTAAAGTGGATTCACCTCACATAAAATTCTCTGTATCTTGGTAAATTATTGGTCTATTTTCACAGTACCTAAAGAAAACAGTATCTGAATAACACAACTCTGCGTGGAAGTATGTTAACCATCAAAATTTCTATACCATACACTTAAAAGGCACCATTCCAGGGAGATTAAGTAGTTTGCACTTCAAGGGTCTAAAAATTATGGTTTACTTGCATATTTGGGTAGTCAGTATTGTCTGTTCAAACTGCAGTTTTGCAGGATGGGTCTTCAGTAGCATTACCACTAAATAAACCACAAAACAAACCGCATTGACCAAAAAAACCCCAGCCACCTCCTCCGTCAGCTACACCAAGAAACAGGATTCACATGCAGTCAACCAATTAGATTAAATTAAAAAATAAATAAATCAAACCTGACATTTTTCTTGAGAACATGCCAGCTCAGTGTTCCAATTGCAGTACAGCCCCAAACAGTTGCACTGGCCACACTCCAGGGCAAACAGCATGTCTTGCTCGGTGTCCTGGAATCCTTGCACCAGTTCTGTCCCCACAGCCTAATGCAGGTCAGGTATTGTGGGTTTGTAGTTTGAGCCTCTGATTTGACTCTAACCCATCATGCCAGCACAAACATATGCAGTGAAGAACAATCACAGCTGTGCAGTTTTCTCTTCCTCAAGCCATAAGTTTCACTGTTGGAAACTGTGGTCTCCACTAGGAATTTACAGTAATACAATCGTATTTTTGCCCCACAAGAAAAAAACCTGCTGAGATGAAATGGCCAGTTCTCACCACTGATGACAGAAGAATATTAAGATTCCAGAAAAGTTACTCCATAAACAGGAGGAACAAACAGTAGTCAAAGCATAGCAGAAACCATGCACTGCACATGGGTGTACTGGGGTTGGCCAGGATGGACTTAATTTTCTTCACAGCAGTCCATATGATGCTGTGGTTTAGACTGGTGTCCAAAACTGTGCTGGTAACATATCAATGTTCTAGCTGCTGCTGAGCAGCACTTGCACAACATCAAGCACTTCTCTGTTTCTCACTCTACACTTTCAGTGAGTCAGCTGGTAATCTGAGCATATGAGAAAATAAGGTTCATCGAGGTAAAGATATTTCCCTTGCACAAGATGAGAATGTAAATTCTAATATTTGTACAGCATTGACAGGCAGTTGTGATAAAAGATTTTCAGGTATGTTTTACTGTACTTACTGTTCTAAAATCCCTGCTTTTCTGAATTTTTAAAACTTGCCCTAATCTCCCAGAAATAAACCAATGCCAATAAAAAATGTAGCTTTGCTTTTTAAAATGTAGTTAGGTGACACTTGAATTAAGAATGACGTCTAGACTGCAAGAGGAAAACCTTCCAGTCCAGGCAGAAGTTTAGTTTCAAATTCCAAAATCTCCTGAAGAAAAACAGAACCAGCGTTTTTCTCTACCATCTCCAGAGACAGGTTCATTTAAAACTCACCATATGCACAGTGAAGAGATCTTGTCGATTCAACATTGGCAGAAAATAGGACCATGCAGTGTTTTTACCACGCTTTGCATAATCAAAGAAGATGCAAACACGCTGATGATTTTCCTGTAAAAATTGAGAGAGAAGAAAAGACGACAGACTTGTAAAAGCATTTGACATAAAGCAGTTATTTTCTCCTTGTTGTGTTGGCATAGATTATCAGAGTGTAACCTGCCTTGTAAGAGCTCATGAAAATTTTTCATTTAGACAATTACTTGTGGATACATTTCAGCATTGGAGATTTGGGGGGGAGGAAACAAACCTTGAAGCCCTAGCTGTATCCCAGTACTCCAACACCTGCTTGAGCAAAACCACATATATTCTTTAGAACACACAAGTGGAGTGAGGCAAATGAGAAACAAGCTAAATACTGTCATTTTTTAAGAGGAACGCTACTCTTCATCTAATCAATCATGCTTGAATAAAGCCCATACCAAGTTTTCAACATACTTCTACTTCCACACAAGAACCTGTTGTTCAACCCCTGCTACAACTGAAACCTTGGGGATGGTAAAGGAGCCTTTCCATTCCTCTCAATGGCAAGTGAGCTCTTCTCTCCCAGATGTGGCTGCAACTGATTCAGCAGTTATCTCAGACAACCTGCGTATCTATAAGAGGACACAGCCACCAGACATCTGTTCTCCTGAGCCACAAGAGACCACAACTACCTGAGCCTTGGCACCGGGGACAGCCTCTTTAAGCATTTCCTCTAATAATCATTATGCAAAGCAGCTATTATAGTTCTCCTTATAGCAGGTCAGAAAACAGGCCATACAATCATGAAGGAGAAAGAAAAGCTCTGCAGCTTCCTAATAGCCTAGAATATAGACAGGCAGTCACCCAAAAAAATCTCACACTTGAATTCTTTCTTTTCCTCAAGCATTTCCATATGCTTTCCAGCCTGGTGGATCAGAAGCTTTCCTTCTGAAGAGATGTCTCCCTTTTGAAGCCAAACGACTACAATCAAGTACCCAACTCTTACCAAGGAAGGCAAATGACAAACCCACAAAAGGACAGTATCTTAGTCTCCACTACCCAGACATTCTAATTTTCAAACTCTCCTAGCTAGAAAGGCTTTTCTCCATCATTTCTGCACCCTGTTCTTAACACTAGGGACCAAGAACCAGCTAGGCAAGCCTCCTTGTTGGAATATGATCAATTAAGCACAAGATGACCTGAATGAATCCATGACCCAAACAGCGGCATCTTACTAAGCCTTAGAGCTTCAACCAATCCTTCCTTGAAAGTAACAGTCTTTACTCAAAACACAAGTTTTATTTTTTCTTTTATTCTTCCAATTCTCTTCCCCATCCCTCTGCTGGATGAGTGAGTGAGTAGCTGTGTGGTGCTTAGCTGGCAGCTGGGGTTAAACCATGACAGTATTGTACCACACAGGCCGCAAATTGCTGCTCTGATCACTGAGTGGGGAAGCTCAGATGTCACCAGCTATCTGCCAGATATAACCCTTACAGTTACCCATTCTCCACACTGCATTTGTAAAAAATCACCCAGAAATGTTCTCAAAATTTGTTGTTCAAACTATGGAATACATAAAAGAGTAAGATCTCAGGAACACAGAGCCTTTTGTGGAGAGCTTTTACTCTGTGAGGGTTTGTTTGATGAGAAATAGCAGTTTGATCAAATAAAACACTGTTAGCATCTAAATGTGCTAAACAGTCTAGCTAAAAAAGATCAAAACTTACCAGATCAGTGAGTTCAGTTTTCAACATAACTAAGGAGGAGACAGACAAGTCTGGAAGCAGAAATGCTGAAATAACTTCAACATGCTGTCAGTCAGAAGACTTGTCTGGTTTGCTGTTAAGGTGCAGGACCAAGACAGAAGGGAAGGAGTGGAAAACTCCCCCCAGCCCTGAAATATGTAGTGTTGCACCTTCCTAAGAAGCTACTGACTACACTGATAAAAAGAAAATTCTGAAGCTCTCACATCAACAGTAGAATAATTTAGCAGGTGTCATTTCTGAGGAAGCATAATGAAGTATGGGTGGTACTACTACCTGCACCAACTAAAGTGTAGGTTCTTAAAGATTTCATAAGTAACAGACTGCGCAGTGTGACAAGGTCACTAATCCAAAAAAATTGTTCCAAGAATTTATCAGATGAAGAGAATAAGAAATGTTTCCTCAAGGATGGCAGAATGCTAACACTCTCCACCTCCAGAAGTAAGCAGAATGGCAATAATCTTATACAGTAAACACCACACTAATTTCATGTTTGCCAGCATTCAAAAGAAATCTTTCTTAGAAAGGCCATCAAATCAGTAAATAGAACTGCTGGAACAATCCTAGACACCCAAGCAGGTTTTTGGTGAGCTCAAAACACAGTTGACATAATTTTTACCACCTCACAAGAAAAGGTTAGAAAGATAACAGAAGAACCACAGCACAGTCAGTCATTATCAGACAAAAGCTGGATACTGCTACATGCAATAGTTTCTAGAAGTTTCAGCTATCAAAAGTAGCTTCAAATATTATTTGTTCATCTCATGAATCTGCAGCAAACATACTTTCTCAAGGCAAATTTTACTCAGAGTAAATTTTACAGAGTCAATGGCACCATGACAGGGCATGTCCTTGAACAACTTCTTGCTTAAAACCTTTGAATGTACTGAATTAAGACGAGTCAGGCAAAGACTGGAGACTTCATATCCACTACAGGAAAAATGGGGCAAGATTATTTGCATGAGCATGTATTGACAGGACATGGGGGAATGGCTTCCAACTGAGAGTAGGTTTAGATATTAGGGAAAGATTGTGAGGCACTGGAGCAGATTGCCCAGGGAAGTTGGGGATGCCCCATCCCTAGAGATCTTCAAGAACAGGTCAGATAGGGCTTTGAGCAACCTGGTCTAGCTGAAGGTGTCCCTGCCCATGGCAGGGGGTCTGGAACTAAGGTTCAAGGTGCCCTTCCAACCCAAACCATTCTAAGATTCTATGATGCTGTGGGCTCTTGTGCCCAGGCAGTCTGCAGAGACCCTGCCCTAAACTCAGTCACACCGTCATCGGCCAATATGCTGCTTTCTGACAAGAACCTTACACCTTGAAAATGTGAAACCAGGGCTCCATAAGGCACCATTAGCTGTATGTTCCACCCCCTGAGCATGACCAAAAGAAAACAGAAGTCCTGTTTCAGCCTTGCTGAGTAGAGATGTCACAGGTTAGGAAACTCTGGATGCCTGCACACAAGCCAGCAGCAAAGCATCCCTGAATAATGCAATCACAGACAGTATTGCAGAAGTTAGTGCAGCCTTTCGGATACTGAAGCAGAATTTCTAAAGTGAAAAAGGCATTCAATTTCAAATTAAAGCAAATATGTAGTGTGGACAAACATCTCTATTCTGCTGTATCACTATAAAGCCTGAATAATTTAAAGCCATAACATTTAACATTAAGAGTTCAATATATGCCACTTCTGGGGAAGGTTAAGGCCCAAAATACAGCCATGCCATAAAGTCAAGAAAACACATACATCTAACCACTTATAACAGAAACAATAGAGCAAAAGAGAGATTACTCAAAACTACTTTCTGTGACTACCTAGAACTATTCCATCTGTTCAAAAATGGGCCAGTGAAAGCATTACCTGTGGGGTATTAATTCCACAGCACGGGAGATTATATCAGCTATCATATACTGTAGCTGCAGGCTATGTGCTAATGCCAAAGCACATTAGCAAAACAAGACCAATGAATGCTCATAAGAAGTTCTGAAAATGGGCAAGTGAAATGATGACTTCTCTAGCCACTGATGCACTGAAAGCAAGACCCATTCCTCACAAAAGTAGCCATAATAAACAGAGTTCTCACATACCAAGCTGAAGTTTGTCATCCAATGTGTAAACTAAAACAAGGTATTCCCAACTCAGTGTCCTAATCAAGGAATGACACTGAGGATCATTTTTGTCTTCTCTGCTTCTTGACATTTGTGTCACACTTGAAAAAAAGTAAAACTAAAAGAGAAAAGGTGACCAAGCTACAGACAAGTAAATTGCTGCCATCACCACACTAGCTACTAACCTACCATCCAAGATGTCAGGGTACTCACTTAGGGCTCTATTGTGCAGACAGGCCCGTGAAAGAACACCATGGTCCCCATGTTATACAAGCTGTGGAGAGATCCATGCTTTTCAACTTGCCTGCTGAAATACTGAGTACTCAGAGCTGGAGTTAGAACTCACATGGTTCACCTCCTAGAGCAATACCTTAAACCAACAGCACTAGACACATTTCACTGTAACCTTGTATCAAATATAACATAAAACAGGAGAAGAGAAACTATCAAACGCAGATTGTTTATGTGTATACTACAAAAAAACCTCACAGAACTCAACCCATCTTGCTACATCACCCCAAATGCCTTCTCTTCACCTACTTCAGAGCCAGGAAACATAAAAGCAGGATTATCTGACTGGGTAAAGCCTCTTCTTGAGTTGTCCCAATCAGCTCAGCAGTCCTGAGACCAAGTTTAACAGCCTACTCTTATAAGCCACTGTTGTCCATAGCTACAAAGAGCTGTATGTTACATTGAATTAAAAAATCGTGGTTTATAATTAAACCACGCAGAATTTCAGAACATGTTGTCCTAAACAACCTAACTTATGCTGGAGACCTGAAACTACACCTTCCTGAGGGTGGCCAAATTAACACCTTCATAGGAAAAGCTTTAACAGCTTCAAGTGAGAAGTCATATCCTCCCTACACCACAGGAAAGGGCTGAGGTCACAAGTCACAGAATCTTAGAAGCTTTTAGGTTGGAGAAGACCTTTAAGATCATTAAATCCAGCCATTAATCTAACACTGACAAGTCTGCCACATAAGCCAATATATCAAATGTAAGAGGCATTTAGAAAAAAACTCTGCAAATTAAGATCACGTAAAATTAAACCACTATGCAACACCAGCCTTACCATCCAAGTTTTGCATTAAACATAGCTGAGAACCAACAGACAAGCAAACAAGTTTGTTTTATTTCCAGAATTTGAACATATTACAAGACTAAGTTACCCTTGTAACTTTAGGTCTAACATTTAATGTCTGAAGACAAGATCTGAAAATGTAATAGAATATTTTTAACACAATATGACAAACACCAGAAGATACATGAATAACACTAAGGAAACATTCAAGCATGCATTTAAAGACTTAAAAATAATACAGATTATTGACCTACTTGCAGCATATCATCAACCATAGTCAGAATGTACTGAACAGTCTGTTCCTTGGAGATATGAGTCATCAAGTTTATAAATGTTTTAGCACACTAGAAAAATAAGAGAGACATTAAAATTAATATTAGCAATTGTCTTCCTTCCTTTTGATAATATAAAACAGGACCTTATTAATTCACAGGTATGACTTACATAAGCATTGAGCATCCCAACATCTTATTCAATTGCACTAAGAGATGAATACATTTGACATTATCTCACAAAGAAAATTTTCAGTCACATTGGTTGCTACCCTTTACAAATTGTTTTATGGCTTTCAAAATAAATAAATACTCGCTAGTGAAAGTCACCAGCTTGCTTTGTTGAAAGATTACAAAAGTGTCCTTCAGCATCCTTTTTTTATGGTAGTGAGAAGATCAAGTAAATTGACAGAGGAGCAACTAAATCAGACATGGTACAAAAAAAGTTTCAGCAATTTGAATGGGAGGAAGAGAGGCAACTCCTCTGTTCACTTACTATATACCTTGTAGAAAAAGCTTTAATCATCTTTGAAGAATGTTACACTTTCAGCAGCAGGCTGAAATACTTACAATATTACTTTTTACACTTCCTCCTTCCCCTTCACCACGTTCAACTGAAGCTGAGAGAAAATGGAACTCTGAACTGCTACACTGTAATTATATTGTGCCATATTAGGTGCACCACATGTTTTTGTTACTATGCAAATTATGATCCATTATGTAACAGTAACACAGTACAATTTGGAGAGAAAAGAAATACAAAACCAAAACAAACAGCCTAAAATTAAAGTAGAAAAAATGGCTAGAAATTTTTGTGTGTTGAATGCATCTACTCTGCACCTTCTTCCCTGCCTTCCCCCAATCCTCTTGATGTCTGACATTCTGTGCTAGAACCTCAGGCTGAGATTCTACAGATTCAAATATTATTAAAGTGTCTTTGGGCATCCTGCCTGGACTCCATAAGGGCAAAAGCCTGATTCAGTCCTGAATCAGCTCTTGTCCAATGCAGAGGTCTCATATCTTACCATGCCTAAAATGACACAAGACACCCATGTCTACCTGAAACAACCTCAGCAGTCAGTGACTCTATGCTGCAAATAAACGAGAATTCCTTAGCTATATAAGCAGCAATCTTGGTGGTAGAAGCTGTCATCAATAAACTATTAAAAAAAAAAAAGCTCAAATAAAAAAAGAAGTGACTCAAGTACAAGAGTGCACAATTAAGTAAACTGGGATGAGGGAAGGCTTGAGGTAGCTTGTCCCACAACACAGTCAAAGTCAGATGACATTTAACAATTATTTACTAGGTTTTAAAAATAATGAAATAACATCTAACCTATACCTAAGGAAAAATAAAAGAATCACAACAGCAAGCTTTATACTTATTCCACAACATTTTAACTGTACACAGCCAACAATAAAATAAGAGTTGGGATGAACATTTCCTTCCTCCCCAAAAGAGACTTCATTAAACTGAAGTTACTTGATTGCCTTCTGTTTGCAACAACTCCTGTTTTTCTTCTGGATTTCTTTTCTGTTCAAATCTTTGAATAAATTCACAGTCTTCACCTGAAATCATCTGACCTCTGAAAAACAAAACATGAAACCATAAGTAACAAGAACAGTAAGTTGGAAATAACTGTACTGGGTTCACATGCCGAGGTTTTGTTAGGAGGGGGCTGCTTGGGTGGCTCCTATGAGAAGACACCAGAAGTGGCCCCCATGTCAGACAGAGCCAGGTCCAGCCAGCTCCAGGTCAGTCCCACCACTGGTCAAACCTGAGCCACTCCGTAATGACAGCAGCACCTCTGATAACATATTTAAGGAGTAAAAACTGCTGTGCAACAGCAGCCATGAAACAGGACTGGGAATATGTGGAAGAAGCAATGCTGCAGACTGCCAGATCAGTGCACAAGGAGGGAAAGGAGGTGACCCACATGCCAGAGCACAGATTCTCCTGCAACCTGTGGTGAGGCAACTGTCCCCCTGCAGCCCATGGAGGTCCTAGGTGGAGCAGAGATCCACCTGCAGTCCATGGAGGACCCCCATGCCAGAGCAAGCAGACATGCCTTACAGGAAACTGCAGTCCATACAGGTTTTCTTGAAGGATCTGTGACCTCAAGGGCGATGTATGCTGGAGCACTCCATCTCTGAAAGACTGGAATCCGCAGAAAGGATCCATGCTGGACTAGTTTGTGAATGACCGTAACCCACCAGTGGGACACCTCAGGATGGAGCAGGGGAAGAGTGTGAGAGGGAAGGAGCAGCAGAGATTAAGTGTTACAAACTGACCACAGCCTCCACATCCCATTCCTCTACACCACTCAAAGCAAGGAGACAGGGAAGTTGGAGCAAAGTTGAGCCTGAGAAGAAGGGAAGGGGTGGGAGATTTTTTTTTATTTTTTCCTATTTTTCATTAACCTACTCCATTTAATCAGCAATAAATTAATTTAATTTCAGCAAGTAGAGCCTGTTTTGCCCATGATGGTAAGTGGTCAGTGATCTCCCTGTCCTTACACCTCAACCCCATAGTTTTTTGCCACATTTTTTCTCCTGTTGTTTCGATGGAGCAAGAGTGTACTGTCCTGATGGGCACCTGGTGACCAGTCAATGTCAACCCACCATACAAATCTTGTTTTCTTCATTTTGAGCTATCATAGATTCATAAAATGGTTTGGAAACTACCTTGAAGATCATCTGACTCCAAACCCTCTGCCATGGGCAGGAATGTCACTTATAGGATCAAATTGCTCAGGGCCCAATACAACCTGGCCTTGAACACTTCCAAGGATAAAGCAGCCACAACTCTCTGGGCACTCTGTTCCACTGCCTCACCAACCTTACAGTAAAGAATTCCATCTAATCTAAACCTGCCCTGTTTCAGCTTAAAACCACTGCCCTTTGTTATGTCACTACATGCTCATACAAAAAGTCTCTCCCCCTCCTTTTCATAAGCCCTGTTAAGGTATTGGAAGGTCTCCCCAAAACCTTCTCATCTCCAGACTGAACAACACCAACCCCCTCAACCTGTTTTTGTAAAAGAGGGGCTCCAGCCCTCTGACCACTTGGAGGCCCTGCTCTGGACCTGCTCCAACAGGTCCATGTCTTCCTTGGGCTGAGCACCCCAGAGCCGCATGCAACATTTCACGTGGGGTCTTGCAAGGGCGGAGTAGAGGGGATACAGTATCAACCATAGCACTTTACCAATGCTGTATCCCACAAAAAAATGTAACAGGCTCCTTCCTGCAAAGGGTCTCATGTAAAAATATTTAAAACTAATGGTGGAATAATCTCTCAAAAGTCTTCCCTATGCATCACCTCTGAACACCATTCTCTAAATTTTTAAACATCATGGGGCTGAACGCAATGTCAGTGGTAAGAACTGAAATACACACAGCTAGCATGTTATGCCAGAATTATAATACATAACATGAATAACAGTCTAATCCAACCAAGAAATAAGTGCTAAAAAACAAAATTAATTGTTACTTTAAGTTTGCCGTAAGCACTGAAGAAAATTGTAAGGAGAACAGAGATTGTGGTTCCTAATTTATTTTTAGCTTTCACTAATTACATTTTGCGTTTTCCTGGTAGTTTAAAAACTGAACTGCATGCAAGTTCATCCAAACACATAGCAAGGGGGCTTTTTACAGTGAACTGCTGTGGACACCTATAAGATAGAAGATGTCTACTTAATCTTCTCTTCAACTTAATATTCAAGTGGTTACCGCCATCATCAGCTTTTGACTCAGTTACAGAGTCAGACAGACTTGCAGAACACTACTGAGGTTTTTTTAATAATACAAAACTTCACATCACAAGAAATAAAAAACTTGTCAAATTAGTACAGTCAGGTACTCTTCAGGTAAGAAGTAATTTTAAAGCAAGTAGTCCTAAAAATATCCAAGATTTTAATAGGTGACTAGCTTTACTAGGTAATACCAGGAGGGCTTCAGGAAAGAAGAAAACCATGCACATCATCATCCATACAAAAGTCACAGGGGATGAAAGCATTAGACATCCCTGCTTCAGGTATTTCCAAGACTCATCTCCTCTTAACATTTCCACTGAATGAAATGCCTCTTCCACTTTGCAAAGCTATGCAGTATGGACTCTTCACCCATCTTTTCCATATACAAGGTCAGTTTCCAGGTGTTCCATGACTAGAGAGTACTCTAAAACCATTGTAAACTTTACAGGAAGTGTTCACTTTTTTTTTTCACCTGGCTCACCTGGATTCTTGAAATAGAGAAACAAGACCTACAATGTCTTCTTTTCTTTCCTCTTACTTAAATGATTATGTCTTGAGTATGGCCTCATCACAGAGCCATCTTTTACCCATTTACTATTCAAGCAAAGAACATAAGTAGTCCAGTGCCATGTATGCTATTCCTATATTCCAGCTGCTTTGTTAGAGATATCCTCATATGCACTGAGGAAAGGCTACCAAGATTTACTAAACAGAAGATTCATGAAGCCAGTGGTAGGGTAGTCTTTGCCCAACTTCTACTAAAACTTAGATAATTACAGATTAATTGTATGTGATTAGCCAATGATGACTATGCTGCTACCATGCCTTTTAGACTGACCTAGGTTCTTTCTTGCCTATTAAGGATTAATTTGAATAGCTATAGAAAGATGCGGATAATTCATCTGCCACAAATACTGGATTTAAAGACCCATAACTAGAAGCCTCTTTTGTTTCAATAATGCTGCCAAGCCAGGGACTCAAGGATCATACTGATACAAAAGTAACCAGATAAGCTGTTTGTTTATAAGAATATTGCCACTTACAAAACACTTCAAAGATGACACAAGATGAACCCCAAATTTTCAGCTTTAATGTTGGAGAAAGCTCAGCACATGAAGAGAGATACTTCTTTACAGTCAAGCTATTAGAAGAGGTCTGCCAACTGCAAAGGAAAAAAGCTTTCAAGCTTTTGCTTTTATCCTACATTAGGCCACAGGAAAAAAAGAAAAAAATATGTGGGGATTGACATTGTTGTGAGAAAAAAAGACATTAAGGTTTACTCTTTATTACTTTGTTAGGACCATTCAAAAAAACATCTTCCAACCTATACAAAATATTACAAGGGATCTGACAGCTTTTTAAACAAGCTGTTAATATTTTATCACGGAACTCTTCCATCTGATTAATAGTTTTAGTAATTTAAAATGCATCTATTTCCATTCCTCTCATTTTGAAATTGAAATAATTGATTATATAGTAAACCTTAACCAGTGGCAGAGGGGAAGAAGAAAAACCAACCAAAAAATCATGAAAATGCAGAACAGCCTCAGACAGCTGATACTGGGTCCCATGATGCTGTTACACATTTTCCTCACCCCCCCCTTCAAAGCAACAGAAATTTCCCAGCACCTTTTAGCAAACAAGCAACCAAAGCCTCCTCCATCCCTCTTCCTAGCAGCCAATTAATTTATTTTCCAGAATGTGCCTACAGTCCTTTGTCATGACAGAAGTCACAGTTTCAGCTATGTTTTGGTTTCAGCTAGGAGAGTTAATTTTCTTCCCAGTAGCTGGTACAGTTCTGTGCTCTAGATCTAGTATGAATCCTTTATTTTTATTAATTTTTATTATTTTTTTCCTCTTCCTTTTCTGTCCTATTAAAGTCTCTTCATCTCAACACATAAATTTTCCTTTTTTTTAACTCCTGTCTGAGCATATCAGGTTTAGGATAGAACTCCTGTAAGCACCTTTCAAAGCTCTATGCCTGAGATACCAAGACCTGCCTTTGAGAGCACTTACTACAGGAGACAAAAATGAAACTCGAAGATTTAGAAAGCATGAATTTGCAAGACCACCATTTTTAAATCCTCCTGATCGCTCAATATGATTCAGAAGCTTGTGATTCCTTCTTTTAATTATGCATTTCCTCCAGCAACTCTTGTTCCTTTTTTTTGTTTGAACGATGTAACAGAAGACACTCGGGAGGTTAGGGTATTTTTGTTCAGTTTTCACTTTGTTTTGAGTTTTTAATATAAAAAGTACTAAATACATATGCAGCAAATATGAAGCTCATATGAAACCATCATGTCAAGGCATAATTTCTTTTATCCAGGTACCCACAGTCATTTGCATGTACCTAGAGACACTAAATTTATCCAACTGCGCAACAGTTTTAGCATTACAAAATTAAAACAGTAAAACAGACAGAATGTACTCTGCAAGACTCAACCAGACTTGAAAAAAAAGAAAAAAAACCAGAAGCCTTCACACACACACTACGAATTAAGAAACTTCTTTATTTCCTCTAAGACAAGACTGATTTTTAAAGTCTGAGATATTTAACCTGCTTTAGAAGGCTCTTCCACCCTCAGGAAAATAGAATAGATATTTTAGCATCAGAATACACAAACACGCATGTGAAGTATTTGAAAACATATGGGAAGCTACATACAAATTAGACCTCAGGTATCTCACTTGATAAAATATAAAGTATTGTCAAATGGTGTGCATCTAGAAAACCTACAGTGCTGTAAAGATGCAAGTTAAACTCTGAAACAAGTTCATTTTTCCACAGAACTCATTTACTACCCTAAGACAGCAAACCCAAACCTGCTTCAAGCAAGCCAACACACCCTCCCCTGGCATTCTGACACCCTGGGGGAAATGCTGACAGCGACCACACAGAGCACAACAGCAACTGCACTTTCAACTCAGAGGGCACCTCTAAAGTGCTACAAGTCTCAAGATCCAAAGGCAGCAAAGTCCGTACAGAACTAACAGCCTCAACTACATTTAGTTTCCAGAACACAGGCAGACCTACACATCACGTTCCACTGTCGCAAGCTTTGCTACTTTCTCCTCCCTCAGACACAGACCCCAAATGGAATTCAACACAAAGAGTAAATTTTAGCACCACAAAGCAAATTATCTTTTTCCACAGCCTAATTTTGTAAGGAGCAGTGAACATACTGGCAAGCTGGTAATACAGACAATTGTCATATCTAAGTATTTCACTTCTGTGCCAACAGTATACAGAAAAATCATCAAAAGTCAGCAGTTGTGTGTTAGTGTAGTTTGATATTTAGTTTACAGTTACAACTTTCAGAGATGGAATAAACACTGTGTCAGTTAATCTTTAGCTTGAACTGACTCTACAAGAAAAGTCAGGCTACTGAAGTCTGACCAACTACTAGTAAGCCATTTTACTTTTGCACTGAAGAACAGAGAGAGCAAAAAAGAACTTCAGAATGCCCTTCTGTGTGACCCAGAGTCCAATGCTGTTGCAAGTAATGCAATATTTAAAACAGCTTTACACACACAACTGTCACAGCCAGAGGGGAAGAAAATTTCATCAGAATTTCTTGTGAAGTTCTTTGGCTTCAACTACATAAGTACTATCTATAATTTCTTTAACTACATAAATACTGTCTCTAGTTTAAGAAGCATAAATCATGTCACACCTGAGTTGATGTGTTAACTTAGGGAAAACAAAAATATTTCCTCTAATTTAAAAACATCTGATGACTTGAAGTAATGCCTTCATACATTTATATGCAAGTTTACCACAGTAAGTGCACAGACTGTCAGAACAAGGAGCTCAAAAGAAAGAATTGTGCTTTCAAGCACCCCATTTTCCTTCTGCTCTACAAACCAGACCAAACCAAACCACTGTGACCTGCCTGTAACAGGTGTATCAAAGAAAGTACTTTCCACTCATTTAATAATGTACTTAATTCCAGAAAATAATCAATATAGCTGCACTGACTTTCCAAGAAATCCCTTAAAGCTCAGCCTCAAAGACACCACCACATCCAAACCTGTCCATTGTAAAAAAGGACATGTCCAAAACAAGGTAGGAGTTTATTTCCCTTGGAAGCACCAAAATGTTTTTCAATAACTCATTATAAGGAAACTCCTCAGCCAAAGAAGTAGTTATCTTCAAGATGCTCCACAATCCCTCTGGCACCATTTAAGTTAATTCTTGAAGTCAACTTAGCCAGACAGCCAGGCTGTTATCAGTAAATACAAGACACAAAAATTACATTTATTTCAGAGCAATAATAAAGAGGACACACTGTTACTGACACACAAAGGACACCAAGCATCAAAAAGTCTCACTCCTCCTCTCACAGGATCGCAAACAATAGCCAGATGCACTACAACAGCCTCCAAGACCTGGCTAATTCAAGGAGAGGAAATAACTAGTTTATTCTTCTTTCAAAGATTCCAGGACAAAACCAAGTCAAATTCTACAGGTAAAATCCAAAAAAGAACCCTGACCTCTGGTAAAAAGAAGTTATATAAAAATTTGCTGCCAGATTTACAAAAAAAATTCCCCATTTCTTATATTGCACCAGAGAAAGAGAATTCTAAGAATGAATGAAAATTATTAACAGCAGACAACACAGTCAAACAAATAATACTATATAAATACAACTCCTTGTCAAATAGAAATATTCCCTGTATCAACAAAACTAACAGATTTTTCTCATCAGCCCAACAGAAACACCAGAGAAGCAGTGAAAGAGTCACATATTCACTTCCACGAACAGTGAACAACTGTACTTCCATTTGCATCCCGAGTAACTGCAAACCAGCTGTCCACTGTCACTAGGACAGCACAGGAACAGCAGTCCACGTATCCTTGGGACACACTTCTATCAGACACATAAGAGGGCACACAGCAACAGCTAAAGCCACTTAGATGGTTTGAAAAGTGCTTGGGAGCTGCCACTGTCAAGCTACCATCCCAACCTTTCTCTCTTGCCTGCAAAGCCACTGAGTACCACACTCAACCAGGAACTGATCCATCTTAAAAATAACCTTACAAAAAACAAAGTTTCCTCAGAAAATCAGCTCCTTTATGCAGATTTATCATGCAGATACACAATCACATAGAAAAGAATAATACAATTCAATGAATGGAACAAGCAAGTCTGAAATACACAAAACAGGGCAAAGCAGGTAGTCATTAGTAAGCTTCCACTGGGCTACATTTCCCAGCTCACACATGTAGAGTTTTGCAAGGTTATTTTAATAAACGACATATTTATATGTATCACAGGAATCTGAAAAAAACTACTTTTAAGTGGTATAATGTTGATAATCACAAAGCATCATCAGTATGGTTTGTACCCCTACACTCATGAGGATTTCTGCCACATTAGTTACAAAGCAATTAACTACGAAGCAATTTGCTATTATACAGGGACCCTCAGGAGATAACAGTAATTTACACTTTGTCCATATTTCTCATATCTACCTACCACAAGGAACAGGCTGCAAGAATGTTGCACTTCACTTCCGAGTACAGAGGACTAGCGAAAGTCTGGTTTTTCTCCCCATTTCCTACCTCATCCATAAACCTTTTCCTCAGCTTGTCCCCATGTCCTCTTAGGACAATTTCTCCTGCTTCTCCTAGTGCCATCATATCTCTGCCAAAGGAAACTCTGAGCTTGCCTAGAACAGCAGCACAGCTCTCTCCAGACTGAAGTATTTGTTTCAGCCTATTCCCCAGTTTACTTGCTTCAGCTGTCCTCCAGTGTTATTGCTCCTTTACTTAAGGTACAGCTTATTTTCCTGGACTACCACTCCAGTTTTGCTAGCACAGTTTGTATTCCCACAAAAAGCACTTCAGCAATAGACATACTATACCTACACATACCATACCTACACTTAAGACAATTATTACTGCAAACTCTTCTAAATTCAGCAGTCATCCAATAAGGCTGAAATTGAGACTGGTGTTTGAACTATTAGGAAAAAAAAAAACAGTTTTACCACACAATTATGTAAACCTATACTATTTGCTATTACAGCATTCAGTTAACAAAAGCAGACTTCCCCTTCTGGTAATAAGTCATAAGAAGATTTTCCACAGCCACTTGCATTTAAAGTGGACTTTTTCCAACTACTTCCATGTAGACAGAACATTCTTCACTGCAACATAATGCTCCACTGTATCCCAAAATCTCAAAAAGTCTAACACTTAAGAGGGGACAGGAATGTGCAAGGTTTTTACTTACTGGAGATATGACTGCCAGTTTACTTTGTTTGCCCGAACTTCAGCAGCTTTGGCAGCAATGATGTTTGTTGGGACAGCAGCATCAACAGCACCACGGATATCCATCTTGACTGATAATTAAAATTTCCACCTAGAAATGCAAATCAGATTTGAGACCTCTTATTAAACAGCAGAGTACTTGTCCAATATTTTAAAAAAATGAAAAGAAAAATCTGCTTCCAGGTGTCCCACTTATTAACACTGTACTAGTTAGTTTCTGAAAAAGTCCAAGTATTTAAAACACGGCTTATTGGAAACAGACAAAAATAAGCCATACCTACACACTCAACTGTAGCCAATCACAAGTTTACTAAAATAAAAGACACAGACAATTACTAAGTCACTCCTGGTCTTGTGAATCCTTAAACAATGAAATTAAGTTATTTAAATTAAGGCAGCTCTTCTGCAACATCCAAGTAGCCCTACAGATAAGAGAAGCTGTCTTCTTTCCAAATCTTCTTTCCCGGGTTAAAATTCAGTGTATATCCTCCCCACCCCCACACATAAGGACTGATTTACTTCAGATATTTATCTAAAAGTTTTTAGACATTAGAAACATTCAAACTACAACTTAAAGAAAAAAAAGTAAATATATAAATTAAAACCTACACAGACTAACCAGAAAATCAAGATCATTAGTGTACAGAAAGCAAACCGAAAAATAAATATGAACAGAAGCTCTTTATCAGGATATATCACATTACCACAGAGAGTGACCTTCACCACTTCTTTCCCCTTCCTTTATGGTTTAAATCTCCACCTGACTTTGATGTCAAAACAAGAAGTGCGTTTGCAGAGCCTTCAGACCCAGCTGGAGCTGGAATTCCCTACAACCTGAACTGTACCCAGCCTCTCCACGCAGCCTATTTCTGGACTGTTCTGGCCACCCTTACAGAGCAGGCGAGAGCAAACTGGCACATCCAGGCCTATCCCTAGCAAGCACACCGCGCTTGTATGACTGAAGCAAAATACAGTTCTAACAAAAGAAAGAAAAAAAAAATGAGGAACTATCCTGGGCAAACAGAGGAGGACAAATGTCCTCCGTTTGAAACCACTTCTGTGAGCAAACACGCACACAGACGGCACCACTGTGTCCTTCAATGACCACTAAAGGTTTCCAGGCTCTTCTTGACCCCCTCAGAGCAATTTAAACACTACCCGAGGGCAGAGTCGGCAGCAGCGGTTCCAGGAGCTGCAGTTAAGCCGGAGAAGCCGGGAGGCGCCGGGGACGGGGACACGGACAGGGAGAGACCAGGCAGGGCCCTGCCGCTGCGTGCATAGGCTCACCGGCACGGCCGCCTCCCGCGGGGCCCGCAGAGCCCAGACCCTCGGGGAACCAGCGGAGCCCTTCGCACCCCCGGGCCCGCCAGAGCCCCCGCGAGAGGCCGTGCGGCGGCACCTCCGATCCCGGGCCCACCCTGCCCGGGGCAGCTCCCACTCACCGCAGGGGTACGCCGGTGGCCGTGCAGGGATGGAGGGAGGGAAGGAAGGAAGGGGGGAAGGAAGGAAAAGAGCGAGAGGAGCCGCGGGCGGCCCTGGGCAGCCCCGGCAGCTCCGCGCACCCGCCGGCCCCGGCGCTGCCGCCGTCATGTGACGCCGCTCACGTGAGCGCGACGGCGGCCTGCGGGGGACAGCGCCCCGGCCGCGCCTGCGCGCAGTCGAGTGTGAGGCTGCGGGGCTGTGCTGCTGGAACCGCACACAGCTGTTTAGAGCACATAAATATACGTATTTACATATACCTGCAGGTGCTATGGAGCCATAGCATGGCTTGGGTTGGAATGGACCTTCAAGATCGTCTGATTCCAACCCCCCTACCATGGATGCAGCCCATGACAGGGTTGGCGTTCTGGGCTGAGCGCGCATTGCTGGGTTATATTGAGCTTCTTGCCAATCAACACCCCCAAGCCCTTCTCCTCAGAGCTGCTCTCAAGGCATTCTATGCCCAGCCTATTTGTGCTCGGGATTGCCCTGACCCACGTGCAAGACCTGTTTATTTGTATATGAGTTTATATAGGGGATCTAATCAAAGACAGGACAAAGCATGTGCCTACCTGTGCCGTTTGCTGACAAGACATGGCTCAGCTTTTCCACAGAGGCTCGGAAGGGCTGAGAGGGTCCCCTCGGCACTGGTCCCCACGGCAAGCCCCTCCTGGTCCCCGGGAAGATCCCTGAGGCTCTCCGTGCACCCCACACGGATGAGGGGCCACCGAGCCCGGGAGGGAGCCATGGCAGGTCAAAGGGCTGGGAGACAGGGCAGTGGCCCTGGCGCTGAAGTGCCTCCTTGAGCCCTGCATTGTTTTTCCATTGCCCAGCATTTTCTTTCTTTCTGCCTCCCGTGCAGCAGTGGAACTGCAAAGGCTGCTCTTTCCTACAGCTGGGAAGCAGGCAGGTGTTCCTGGGCCCGTGTGCCTGTGCTGGCTGAGCTGTGCCAGCCCTCAGTCTGCTCTGTCACAGCTCCAGCATGGGCATCAAGGTCACACCATTTCCTTCCTCCCAAGTCATATCTCAGTGGAAGATACACCCTGCACAACTCCTTTGCTTTTTAGAAAGTGTCATGTATACATCAGACTTTGCCTCTGCAGGCAAAAGATGCAGGAAACTTTAGACTAAAGGCCCAAGAGTTTCAGGGCTTAAACTTCCATGTTTCCAAGAAAAAATCATCTCATTACGTTCAGTTGCTGATTGAGGTTTTCCAGTCTTACTGTGCTGAAGTGCATAGTCAGAAATGATCCTGAAAAGTCATTCTGCTAACATAGAAGGAGAAAACAAAAATAATCAGGGTTTTGTGTGTGAGCAGATCAAGACAGCCAGTGTAGAGCTGGTCTAGTGCTAACCTAATTTTTCTAGGGTGTCTATATTTTCCATTTAGATGGAACACTGTTCTTTAAATTATGCTGTGGAGGGTTTTTAACTCAAGGATGGTTGTTGTTACTGTGCCACTGATTTGTACTTCCTCCATAGAATTTTTCTTTTTAAATGGGTCTTTCTTCATACCACAAAAAAC
The DNA here is from genome assembly GCA_013400955.1 of Drymodes brunneopygia. Lineage (NCBI taxonomy): Eukaryota > Metazoa > Chordata > Aves > Passeriformes > Petroicidae > Drymodes > Drymodes brunneopygia. The sequence goes on from VZTZ01035628.1 coordinate 339,192, forward strand.
CTGTTGGTTTCATGATAAGCTTAAATCCCAGGTACAGTCCAAGTAACAGCATTTGCATTTCTTTATGCTTCGTCAGAAGAAAGCTCCTTAAGCCCTGTGCACACTCTGTGTCATCTAGTCTGTAGTAAATACATCCATTAATGTGATTACCAAACATGTGGGACTTGGAGGTTTAATCTAACAAATTTGTGTTCTTGCATGTTTCTTACTTACAGTGATAAGAAATGCTGGCACAGCTCCTGATCTCTAGCATAGAAATCTCCACACAGTATTGAAAAATCTGTTACTTTGAAAATGTATTTGAATCTGGTTTCTGCTTCACAGCTGAGAGTTAGAATTTGGCCTTATTTTAACCAGTTCCTCTTTTAAAAGAGTGTTTGTAACTTCTATCCTGTGGCATTCAGTATTTCCTGCTTCTGCTCTGCCTGTTTATGGCATGTCTCACTTGCCACTCCTTTTGTGTCCATCATCAGGCATCTGGAATAAACATATTCACCTTTTCCACAGTCCTTTCAAATCACGTTACCGGTGATTATACATATGGCTCTACTCATTTTATAAAGCTACCAAAGCCAAAAGTCTTGCAAGATAAGCAGAACATGGTTTGAAGCTTTTTAAATGCAATTTGCATAATGAAGGCATGTGCTGGTTTTGGCTGGGATTGGATTAGTTTTCTTTGCAGTGGCTAGCATGAGGCTATGTTTTGATTTGTGCTGAAAACAGGGTTGTTTTTATTACTGCTGAGCAGGGTTTGCACAGTGCCAAGGCCGCTTCTGCTTCTCTCTCCACCCCACCATGAGCAGGCTGGGGATGCACAAGGAGTTTGGACGAGACACAGCCAGGACAGGTGACCCCAGCTGACCAATGGGATATCCCACACCATATGGCATCATGCTCAGCATATAGAGTTGGGGGAAGAAGAAGAAGAAAGAAGGGGAGGACTTTGTACATTCTCTTACCTAGGCCAGGTATGGTATTCTTCCATCTTCAGCCTTCCAAGCTTAGTCCAATAGTTTAAGTAAACCTTTGGAAACCAGATCAGCACCTCTTAATGTGCATTTCCAGCTGCCAGTTTTAAGACACAGAGTTGCTCCTCACCATGTGCCCCTATACCTAGCAGGGTAAAGTCCTGAATTCTTAGGCATGCAAAGCCATTTCTTCTGCCAGGGATCACCTATTTCAAGGAAATCATACAAAATGTGTAGTCTACTTTGCACAGCATATTTCTCCCATCCCTTTAGCACACTTCTGGCTTAACCAAAAGAGTGCCACAGTACTCTGTCTGAACCCGAGTACAGGTATGCACAGGATTGTGGTTCTCTCACTTCTAGTTCCAGCTTCCAGTATTGTTTCAGTATCTTACTGTAAGCAGAAAATAGTAAGTTCATGGTTTCAGTTTGTGCCCAATATGATCTCTTGTTCAGAATACGCATCAGGTCATCAGTGGCCTTTTTTTTATAGCAGATAACTTTTTTGCCCAATTTCACCACCTGCAAGTGTTTAGCGCCATCTACTCAGCCTGGAGTCTGGCTAAAAGAAGATGGATGGCTACTTATAGTCAACATTTTGATACTACAGCAACACAATCATTTTCTTCACAGAAAAGAAATTTTAAAAGGTGTGATTTGGCATGTTGACTTCATCATAAATTTCAGACTCTGGCTTTACTATCCCCAGACTGCTAAGAGACTGCAGTGAAAATATTTCTCTGTAACTTTTCTTTAATCTTGGAGTGAGGCATAATAGTTGAAAGTATGGATCTACTGAATTGGCAGAAAAGCAAAGAGGGGAGAAATAATTGTAATAGTAATTACTCTGGTTTTTTTAACACGAAGTTGAGGGGTTATTCAAGGAACTATGAGAGTAAGCATGACATCTCTGCCAGGCAAGGTAATAGAATCTCTAGCAGAGAAATCAAAGTAGTGAACCCAATGTGCCATGTTAAAAGATTGCAAACAATATATTGTTCCTGAATATACCTATATGAAGATTTAATTTACATATTCTTCTGGCATGTAATGGTATACAGGCAAAACATTAACAAAAAGTTACTATAGCTCTGTAAGGAACAGTCATGTCTCACACTTCTGCAGAGTTATTCATGTATACAGACAAGGTGTGTAAGGTATGGTACTCCATCCAACAACTCTCCTGGGTTAAAAGGGAAAGTCTGGGCATTGATTCATAACTCTTGAATGAGATACATACAGCAGGGGGTCGGAAGAAATTAGCAGCTTTCATAGTAGACAGGTCTTCAAAAGAGTGCAAAAAGCATCTGGTTGGAGTCTCTTCTGTTCAGCACACCCTGAAATGTTTGAGAAAGGAGGTAAATAGTGCAGTGAAAACTTTGCTGGTGACAGTGTTACTCCTTTGACAATTGCACAGTGGAACTGTGAACCACAGAGGATGGTGGGAAAGCTACCAAGATTCACATGTGCTCTTATACCCCATCTTCAAACGCTTGGGCAAATCTGGAAATTTTCACCAGTATGAGTCCCATGAGGCACTCTCTGTGTGAAGAACCTTCATTGAATTGCAAGGGAAAGCTTTAAGAAAGAAAAAGTATTGTACGGTCATTGCAGAAGCCTGTCTTGTGTGCCTGTTACCACTACGACAGCACAAGGCAGTTCTCAGTAAGCAGTACAAACCCATCCTGTGTCATCAGCTTGGAACATCTCATGGTACCTTATTCATGCTGGGTGATTCTCTGGATCTTCTAAAGGTAATGACTGTAAAAGTGCTGTGTGCCTATTTTTTGGCAAGCATCTATCCTTTAGGAGTCAGGTGTACAAAACAATTCTCATTGAGCTATTTTTGGTCACACCAGTGCTTGTCCATTAACTTCTGGCAATGCAGCTTCACTTGAAGTTGCTATGTTTCGATGACTTTATTGATGTGTGAAGCAGAGTGAAAAGCACATCAACATGCAGAAGTAAAAGTCATCAATTTCCTGGATCACAAAGAATAAGAATACTCAATAGTTTAATACTAGAAAATTAATGCAGATGAGTCATCCTCACACTAAAACTACAGACAGCTGGATCGTGAGAGTGTTTTTCTGTTCTCCTTTCTTTCTTGTAATAAGAACAATGTATCATTGTCTATCACATATTCTCCAAATTACAGGAGTGTTTTGCACACCTGCCATTTAACCTTTCAGCATTCTGTACATCACCTGGCTCCTGCATGTCTGTGCAGGTATTTAACATGTATAGAAGAAAATGCTTTGAAAGTTATCCAAGCAAAACATCCTTAGAAGGCTAGGAAAGTGAGCACACTTCTCTAATTCACAAAATGTTAATTTTTTTTTCTCTCCTGTCTAATTGTGGAGGGTTGTCATTGAAGAAGCCTCTTCACATGGAAACAGAAGTGATTTTTCAATATGAGAAGATGTGGAGTACTTCATTAGATGTTTGTCCTGAGGAATTATAGCGAGATTGGCCCATTGTGAACTGGATTTTTACTGCTTGATCTGTCTTTGTTTTCTCCTCTTATTTTATCTTCATTTTGTTGTATGTGTCTTGGTGGGAAAACATTTTGTGAGTATCCTTTTTAACAAGTAATGCCTGCTTCCTACAGCCAATATAGACTTATCTGACTTCTAGGTCATAGAACTTGGATAATTTTTTCCTTTTAAATGAATCAGATTCTGGCCCAAAGGATCTGGCAAAGCTGATATGCCACAGTGGTGCATATGTTATAGCAGGCAACCTTCTGATTGCTCCACCACCTCTTTGAAATTAGGTTTCATGTGCTCAGTGAAGGAACCATATATAACTTATCTGCAATAGGAGTGGTCTTTTTTGAAAGAAATATAAACTAACAGGTTGTAATAAATACATCTTCTATTTTTTCCCTTAGTAAAATAGACCAATGCTTCAATGCTGTAATGCCAGAAAATTGGAAGTGAAGTACTGTGCAAAAACAGGAACAGAAAGGCCAATGCAATACTGTTTGTAGCCTTGAGAAATAATGCATCTGGGGTTAAAATAGTAGATTATATTACTTTAGGGAGTAGGGACAGGTGTCTCTGTCTCATGTATTGAAAGCTGAAGGGTCTCAGAGTCTCCAGCTACTCTTTGAGCCTATAGCTTCTCCCCCTTTCAGTCTCTGTTGCTTTATGCCAACAGCTTTTGTCTGTACAAGGGGGTCCACACCTGGAAGTGTAAGAGTGCTCTTCTCTCAGAAATTGCTGCAGTACCAGGTGAAATAAAGCTCACCTCTGGGTTAAATTAAAGAAAAAAAAAAAAAAAAGGAAAGATCCTCTAACTTCATCCTCCCAGAAAAAGGTAAGATCAGAGCAGTAGCTCTTTGGAGAAAAAAGGAAATGCTGAGCTACCCAGTGCTGCTGATGGTAAGCCTGGCTAGAGGGCAGAAAAAAAACGTTGTTTTCCTAAACCTCAGCAGCAACTCTGCCAAAGTCAACTTATTACTGGAGCTTATGCTTCAGCTTTCTATACCAGAGCTTACTGTTCAATGACTTCTAGTGCAATTTACCTCGTCAAGCCTCATTGTTCTTAGTTTTTCTCCTCAGCATTTACTGGATTTCTCTGAAAAGAGGACAGAAATGTGACCAAGGCAGCTCTTCTCACAAGAGACGCTGTGTGGGCAGATGTATTATATCTGCCTTGTATCTACAATGCTGAATTGCTAGAAAAAAAATTGTTGGGTTAGACATATTTTTCAACTTGAAAAAAGATGTAAACAACAGCAAGTGAATGTTGGCAAAAACCTGGCAGCCCTCTATATAGCTGGGAGAAATAATCTATTAATAATCTACCTGGAGCCTTAGTCTTTATATTTAGTGTGTCTCTATCCTAAGACACAACTGCTGCTCGTGTGCTGTTTTCACTGGCCCTGCAAGGATTACCAGCAGACCATCTGTTCAGCCAATGGGGAAAAACATGTGATTGGCAGGTACCACTGACCTAAGACTGACATCTCCATTTGGTGCTGCCTGCAGAGTATAACTGTGTGCTGAGTTCCTTTTTCTTTCAAGTTGTAAATGAAATACATTCACTCTGAGGTGATAAAAAATGTCTCATGGTTGTTACAGCTTGTTTCTCTGGCATGTTCAGCTGCTGTGTGCCTGTCTTTCTCCTTTGCAATTTACTAAAACCCACAAAGTTGTAAGTCTAATCTCTAAGCTGGCACATGATGAAGGGATGAGACACTGTAGATATCTGAGGGCAGATAATCCTGTTTGTCTCCAGATCTGTGGAGGCTGCAGGAAAAGCTGGCACGCTGCAAGAGGCCCAGATATTTGTCCATCGGTGTAAGGACAAGCAATCTTTATGTTGTTGTCATTCAGCCCAATGTCTGGGATTTGGTTTAGTTTCATCATTAAATATAAGTGGTGCTTTTCCAAGAAAGGTTATTGTAAAATTTGATTCAGGAACAGCCTTTTTATTTCTCAATGTGGAAGCAAGTTGTGCTCTACTTCGGGACTCACAGCTACCATGCAGACAACTGTCAAGCAAAGGAGAACCTCCAAAATGAAGATGAAGCAGATATTAAAACTGCACAGTGGATTTTCAAGGTAAGAAATAATGCCCTGTAGGAGGGGATGAAGTGGTGTATCTGGAAAGGAGGAGAAAGAAAATGTTAATGTCATTAATAATGGCCGTAGACCATTTATCACCTAGATATCACTGTTCATGTAGTTTACTTTTTCCTGAGTCTCATCCCCTGCCCTCTGTTCCTCAGCGTGTTGCAACCACAGTGACAAAGGAGGTGGTGATCCACCTTCCCACTGTTTGCTTTCAAAGAATATAATAAACACATCCATCTAACTCACAAAAATTATTCATGTTTTGTGAAACTAATCTGTTGCTAAAAGGGTGAGGGAAAACATGTTGCTTTGTGGTGTTTAGACACTGAAGAGGTCTGCAGTTTTTACTGATACTATGTCAGATGATTTTTATTGGTAGTTGACAAAAGAAGATATGCCAAAGAAATCAAACACAGCATAATACTGAAGTCTTTTAGGGAGTAAATCCCCTTTAGTGAACCTGTAGACTATTCCTTCATTTAATACAACAGTCATGTATCTTCTAGATTTTTTTCAAAAGCCTGAAAGCTGCCTGAGGGGTGAACTGATATTATTTATGGGGAGAAGCACACTCCTGTGCAGCAGAGCAAGAGAGACAAATGACAGGAACTGTATCTTTTTAAAGGTTTGGAGCAAAAGTGGTGCACCCTGGTGCATGATAGGGAAAATACTGTGATAGCAAAGTCCTACACTCTTGGAATCACAAAGATTGTCTTTTTTTAGACTTAGAACCAGCATAGGGAGTGGCTAAGGCATCCAGTTGAGTTTGTTGGCAGGGTTGGTGAAAACCAAGACAGGGGAAGAAGCCATTCCCAATTCCACATCTGCCTTACAAAGATTCAGGGTAAAGCTAGAAGTGATCTCTCCATCCCATTTCTTTACCCAAAGTATATCCATTTCTAAGAGGCCATTTCATTTGAATTACAGAAATGCATTCATCAGAAATCCTAAATTACTTTCATTGCTTTTGCTGAGAGGAAATGCTCAGCCTGCTTTGCTGCTATCAGAAAACTCTTCCTGATAACGAACAAAGTACAGTCTGTTCAGAATTTCATGTCATTCTGTCCTGTTTTCTGTCCATTTGGCACATGAGCCTGGGGACTTCTTCACCCTCTTGAAGGTAAAAGGGGTTTTGTCGTAGGCCCAATGGCTCCTGAAGTTAACCATTGACAGTCACAGTTTCTGAGACCCAGATACTGAATTCTTCATGACTCATGTCCCCAGTCATTTCTCATTTAGCCATCCTTTAATTCACTCCAGGTGAATTGTTCCCTTCAGCTCGCTGATTGCTTTTGCAGATATTGCCTGGATTTGTAGTTTGTTGCTGAGCCCCTGAGAACACTGTGCACAGGACTGAGTCAGCGACCTCACAGAGGACAACTTATTATTTCTCTGTTCTGCAAAGGATTTATCTGCAGAGGGACATAAATTCCACTGGAAGGTTCAGAGCCAGCTACTGTCCACACTTCCTTTAACAACACTGCTGCCAGCTTCCCTTCTCCTGCTTGCTCTCTGTCCCATTTACTTTGCTTAGTGCTTTTGTTTCTAAATGCTGCAGCTCTACTGGTGTGGTTCTCATCCCTGGTAGCAGAGACAGCCTGCAGGGACTGCAAGGGAGATGCTCTGTAACCACCTCCTGAGCTCAGCTGAGCTGAAATTGCTGTGATGTGGAAGCTCAAGTATGAGGCTACATCCTCTGGGGGAATGTGTCTCCAAAACTTCATAAACCATATCAGCAAATGATCCTTTCACGTGTGTAAAGTAAGCAAGGTTACTGGTAGCTAATGAGTCTACAAGGATCGTGTTAGTGATAGGAAGTTAGAAAATTTACCCATCTAGAAATGTGTACAGCCCTAAGGCTGGGGAGCTAAAATAAATTGCAGTCTTTACATGGGAGAGAATTGCCTTTCTCTTTTACTGATAGGGAACCATGGCACAGAGGGTTTACATGATTTCCTGGTAGTATTTAGGAAAATGACTTGAAGTTTGTAAGGTTCAAGACCAGTTTGTCACTTACACTTGCAGAATAGAGGAGATCACATTAAAACTTTAATAATTCCTGGTGACATTGAAATGTACAGAAAGTTCGGGTTCTTTTGGTAAAACATTTCTATATGTGACACTGGTTGTTATAGAGAGATTATGTTCTTAGACCTGTAATTTGTGTGGCTGACAGGGTCCTTGATCAGACTGATTCCACAGTCCTCATTAATTCCCATGTTCCCTTCCACTTTAGGTGAGATTTCAGGTTTGATACTTCTCAATGTGACTGGTGGCTGCTTCTGAGAGCAAGTTGGCATCTAATTCAACATGTCAAAGAGTAAAAAAGCCAAAATATCAAATAAATTTTTCAATTAAAAAAACCCCACCAACTAAAAACAAAAAAACAAAACAACAAACCTAAATACCTTAGGAACATTTGAATTAGGTTTATTTACTCTTGAATAATAAATTTCCTCCACAGCGCATGGAGCAGAGAGGTGAAGAAAAGCATAGTGTTAAGTGAGAAGGTATGTGCCAAGGAGAGGCAGAGAATCCTCCTTAAACCTGTAAGCTGAGCCAGAGTGATACCCTGCTCATAGCAGCATGGCTTTTCTGCTTGCCAAGTCCTTTCCATTTGAATTCTGTGTAGGGGACCAGGCAAAAATGGAAATTACCTCAAGCATGGCCCCAGGGAAGTATGGCATCCTTTATCCCTCATCTAGCTGTTCTCAGCTCTGCAGGAATCCTTTGGGCCTGGAGGTGTCCAACATTATTCTGTGAACTGCTTATAATATGGAAGTCACTCATGACCAGGCATAGCTCACCTAAATTATTTGGCAACTGCTATGAATCATAATTTCTTTGATAAAATAGGAATCCATTCACCAACAGTTCCAGAAAGGTCAAAAATCATAAAAGTTGTTATTTGCAAAGGAAGACATGCCAGTTGAATAATTGCACTGCTTTTATCCAAGTATTCCAGTGTCTTCAGCTGATGAGTGCTGTCAGTCATCAATTGCTATTACTCTTAACAGTCCCTCTGAAGTCAGATAAGAGTAGGAAAAGTCCTGTTGTTAGTAAATATATTCACCCTTTTCAGTCAATATAATCCCCACCAAGTGCATTTTCATGTCAGGAGTGTTTATTTGGTGCAGTATGTTTTTGATACTTAGTCACGGTAGCATTTGTGTGTCTTAAAGCTTGTGATTGTCTGAGGGTGTTGAGAACAAACCAAGCAGTAGCTTATACCAAGAGCACACTCCTTCTGTTCTTCTGAACAGGTGTTGTGCATAGTTAAACAGGCTGGAACATAATTTAACAGTCACATTTTATCTAACTCTTATGTTTGAGCTGGGCAGGGCATGCAAACTGTATGGCTATGGATTGAACCACTGTCAGATGCAGCCAGCATTCTTTGTCTATGCCAAAATAGTTATTCTTACATAGAAGGTATGAAATTTGAGACATGTTTGATGTTCTGTTGTATTCAGGAGCAACTTTTCAAAGGGAGATAGAATTCTGGGACAGATACAGGAGTATTATGGGCATTTAGGACCTCCAAATTATGAGCAACTAGCCATACTGACAACTTCTTTGATGATATGGTATACTGTTTGATAGGGAAAAGAATGGGTGTTTTGCCAAATAGTTACAGATTAAGATAATAAAGTAAAATCATATGCACTTAGTTTAAAGATAAGCAAAATTATTTCTAGGACAAGCTGGAGAACATTATCTCTCTGTGATGTTCTCTGGTGGTTAATTTTGTTTTCTGGACATGTATCCTTTATATCGGTCCCTGGAGTGCTTTCACTAGTTAAGAAAGGGCTACTCCTGCACATTTTTACAAACTCTATCAACCCTTATGAGACCTGCAGTGTTGTCTTGGTTTCAGCTGGGATAAACATCATTTTCTTCCAAGTAGCTGGTACAGAGCTGTGTTTTGGATTCAGTGTGAGACTAACATTACTAACAAACTGAAGTTTTAGATGTTGCTAAGCAGTGTTTTTCCTAAGTCAAGGACTTTTCTGTTTGCCATGTTCAGGTACCCTTCAGAAAGACATGCAGTGAGCCACTGGCTTAGCTTTTGTCAGTGGATGGGACTCATTTTCACCACTTGCTGGCTATCCCTGGGCAGCCTTGCAGAGATCTTTCATGTTGGGTTTGGGATTTTCTTCTCATATTTCCTCCAAATGTCCATAGCATCCTAGTCTGCTCCAGGCAACTCAAACCTTTGAATATACCTCTTTTTAAAACATTTTCTTTTAATCTTTAGCATTATGTATGAAAGTAAGAACGGATGAATGTGGCTTAAGCAAGAATTGTTCTATCAGACAGAAAAAGTTGTGGGTTTTTACTGTGGGGGTGGTGGAACAGGTTGCCTAGAGAGGTTTTGAACTCTCCATCCTCAGGGGAATCCAAACCCTGCTCAGCCTAGATCTAGGAAGCCTGAGGAGCAGGAGTCAGGACTAGACAATATGCAGAGGCCCCCTTCCAATCTCAGCTATGCTGTGAAACAAAGAGCTCTTCAAAGAGTCTTTCTTTTTAACTGTTCTGTAATTACATGGCATAATAATATTTTTAATTCATAAATTCTTTTTTTTTTTTGCATCCAGAAACACTTTTCAGAGAGGCTGTATTGCTCAACATTGTCTGTGAACCAATAATAGCTGCACAGACAGCAATCAGAGGGCATTCTTTTGTAAAAGTTGTCAAAATAATAATGTACTACACATTAATGGGTGGGTTACTTGCATATTAATGGTGTGCAAATTTTCCAGTCCTTATAGATAATTTGTACTAATTTGCAATAATGTGTTTTTCTAATTTAGTGATTACATATTTTACTATTGAAATAGTCCTAAAGCTTCCTTTTCACATGTGCACCTTTGAATTGGGAAAAATGCAGATTCCTGGGCTGATTAAGATATTATTGTCAGAAAGAATGTAATGAATATGAAAACCAAAAGGCAAAGTGCTTTTACACTAGTTCTGAAAATTTTTCAGCAAAACAGTCCTAGACTGACCTGAATTACAGAGATAGTTTTTATTAATATACAGTGACCTTCTTTAAGTGGAACAAAATGTCATGCTGATTAATAAATAACCTACTCAGCCTAAATCTAAATCAACTCATTTGAAATATGGGTAACTGCAGATTTGCAAATACATTAATTTACTATATCCTTTCACCAGTAATAATTAACAATTCAGATAAAGAACACTGGGAAAAGCAACATTTCTTTGGACAACCACTGAGACCTTCTTAAAAAGGCATCTAGTTTGGGAGTCTGAGGGAATTTACCTTTACTCCATGATATATCTCTCACAGCCAAACTGATGAAAGTAAATGACTTTTTTTACTTTCATCAGTAAAATACGAAATTAAAGTGACATACCTTTCTGCATCACCAGCCCAGTGTAATGCAATTGGTGTTGCTCTGACTTACATTTCAGCCTCAGTGCCGTGGTGTGTTAGATATCACTTGAGTGCAGCATTCCCATTTTACTCTGATTTATTTCCAACACACCTCATGTCTAATTGAAAGAGGAATTGGTGATGGGTTTTTTCAGCTCATATTTCTCAGGGATTTCTGAGTGCCAGAAGAATCCTGAAGTACCAGATTAGCAAATCCTTCCAATGCCCAGGAGAATGTGGGGTGCAGTGTCATGGTCATCAGAGGCCTGGAACAGCTCTCCTATAAAGACAGGCTAAGAGAGTTGGGGTTCTTCTGCCTGGAGAAAAAAGGGTTCCAGGGAGACCTTAGTGCTGACTTCCAGTACCCAAAAGGGACCCAGAAGAAAGCTGGAGAGGGACTTTTTACAAAGGCATGGAGTGACAGGAAAGGGGAAATGGCCTGAAACTGAAGGAGAGTAGGTTTAGATTAGATACAAAGAAGAAATTCTTTACTGGGAGAGAGATGAGGCACTGGAACAGGTTGCCTAGAGAGGCTTCGAATGCCCCATCCCTGGAAGTGTTCAAGACCAGGCTGGATGGAGCTCTAAAAAACTTGGTCTAGTGGAAGGTGTTCCTGTTCATAGGGTGTGGGGCGTTGGAAAGAGATGATTTTTAAAGTGTCTTCCAACCCAATTCATTCTACAATCTAAGATTATCAAAGGCGGTTGTGGGTGGGAGTTTGAAATTGTCATCTGACATTTGCTGCTAGAATCAGCCTAAATATCCCTGCCTGCTATTTAAATTCATTACTCCTTGCTGTATATACCAGAAGCATGAAGAGTAATTTACTCCTTCTCCTTGCCCATTTGTATAACAACATATGCTACCTGAGATGCTCTTCCCATGAGTGGTGCAAAGACACAAAAATCATGATTTCCACATATGCTTTTTCATGGTAATTTCTTTCCACAAAAAAATTCAAAGACTCTACAGGAAAACAAATATTTATTTCAAGCCTTCTAATACTTATTCAGTCCTGCATTTTCTGGCCCCTTCTGTGCAATAACAGGACACCCATTTATTTGCATCTTTTCATAAAGCACCTTCAACCAGTCAAAAAAGAGATGCAAAAAGAGGTCAGAATCCTATCACAAATATCTTAATTTCAAAGCCCAGCTCCATGTTGCTAGCTGACAGCTAGGTGCCTCCTTCTGAGAGGAGGTCAAAGACAAAGCCATGCCAAGGCAGGAAATGCATGGGAGAGACCATCACTTCTCTCCCAGAGACCACATGGGGGATGAAAACACCTTGTTTATGTACAATATAAGTAATTGTATGTTTCTTCACAAGCATTAAAATTTAAAACTGAGACAGGCATAACATTATTTTTCCATCAGACTCATCCAAAACATGGGCTGAGGGGTAACACTTGGGAAATGGCAAAGATCTGTGAGCATGTGAACTGGTGAAGCCTCAGTTGCATCAAGTCTGTGCCTGCTTACTGGCTGTTTTGGATGTTTCAGGTTTGGCCTTTCCCAAAGCCCCTCCCTGTCCTAATGCTGATTCCAAAACTTTCAGGAAATTAGATGTTGAGATCTTTAACCTAACAGATATTTATTCTACCATCTTATGTGGCTGGAAACAGCTCAAGAGGATAATTGTCTTCAATATTATACTTTTAGTGTCATTCTCAAAATAAATCTAATCTAAAATACTGTATCAACTGTTAAAGGTAAGAACAGGCTAAAATAAATCAGGAGCTGCCCAGTCATGCCCGCCAAGCAGGAGCTGATTGTCTCACAAAATGTCACATCATTTTTTCTGGATCACTGTAGCAAGCACTTAATTACTCTCACAAGAAGGATGAAATTCTTTTCAGGAGCCTAGAGATGTCAGGTCTGTGCTGAGAAACTCATACAGAAAAAGGGGAAAGGCTCAAATCTGTTTTGTTATTTATTCAGTTCCAGTTGTGAACACGGCTTAATTTCAGGAAGTAACTGTGATTTTTTCTGTGACATTTTGTGTGATTAACTTTAGGACTAAATAAAGAAGAAAACAGTTCTTACTGTTCTGTTGACTTCACTGTTTCTCTTGAGAATAATCAAGTTAAGAGCAAAAACAGTGGGTCAAGCTTAGGCCAAAATAGGATAAATTATTTGTTCTTGAACTGTATAACAATTTATTATGAGAGACAGGCATATTATAATATTTTAAAGTATTAATTTTCTTGCATTGCAGTGCTGCATTTTGTAAAATCCATGCTCTTTTCTTTTTATTACCAAACCAATTTGTTCAAACTCAAGGATTCTTATGAGACAGTTGTCTTTGGGAAAGAAAATCTCCTTTTAGGGATTCCTTGCTAATGCTGTAGTTTTGTATCCCAGATAAGCTTTGGCACTCACATCCTTTGTGTTTTTTGGTACTTGGAACTTGTACTCAGATTTGCAGAGATGCTCAGACTGTGCTGGAGAAGCTGCTGAGTCGCTGCTCTCTGACCCCTTGTCCTGTTTTTTCATTTGCAAATTCTTGCTCCATTTACTTATTTACATTACCCAGAATGCTGCATGGTAATGCATGGGACATCTATAACATTTAGATTAGAATATGGGCTCAAAATAATAGGGTTAAAGAGTGTTTCTCAGTTTACATCCAGATCTTCTGAATGGTTTGGCATGGAATAGTTTTCCAGTCATAAGACTGACAAAGTGAGTCACAGCCCTTAAAAGCCAAGGACATTTCTTCCAACTAGCATAACCTAATGTTCACTGAAATGTTTGATTCTGAAAGATGGTTGCTGTTTTGATGACAGACTAGTCTTCCTCGCTGCACTGCATTTATACTGTTCATACAGACCCTGTGCAGATAAATGCATGTGCCTCATTTCAGTACAAAAATAGCATCTTCTTGAATGTTTTACCTGGAAAACAATGGCATGCACAGATTATAAAATTGTTTCAGACTCATAAAAAATCTATGCTCTCTCATTTATCCCTCTGGGTTCTAAGTAGGCAGACTTTAGACAGGTTCTTACCAGCCTTTCCAAATCATCAGGAGAAATAAGTTAGAGGTGTTACAGATCAGAGAAAGAGGTTAGGCTATTGCAGATGTGACAGTATCAGTCCCACTTTGTCTTTTCTGTGTTTGTTCAGGGAGTATGTTTGAAATGAACGGCAGAAAGGAGGTTGGAAGAGACATTTTGTCTGCCCAGGAGGAGACCATGGTCTTTCAAAGCAGTAGTGTAACAGAGGGAAACAAGCCTCAAGTGTGGCCTTGTCAGTGAGTTGATTTGAACAGTGATGCACAAAGATGGGATAGAAAAGTAGATATGTCCAAAATTCTGTGCATCTGGAGTGCTGTTCTCCCTCTCTCGGGACAATTCTAGAATCCAGAGCAAAGTGCAGTGCAGGGAAACATGATAGACAGCCCTGGAGTGGCCAGAGGAAAAGCCCAACCTGCAGAATGGAGGTCCAGTCTCTCTGTACATCAAACAGTAAAAACGTGGTTTCACAGGAACGCATCAAGTGCCTCCCCCTAAAGCTCAGTAGCTCTGAGTTGTTTTTTGTTGGGGTTTTTTGTTGTTTTTATCAGCGTCTTTGTTTGTTTGGGGATTTTTTGTTTGTTTCTTTATTTCTTTGTCTACTTGAGATCCTCTGTCTTTAACTTGTGACTTGCTATCTGTGGTGCCAAGGGAGACCTGGGAACTGATACCATTTGTAATGCTGCTTCAAGCCTGAAGCAAGCACGACATTCAGCCAGGGGCTTGGGCTGTCTGTAATCACAGTCTCTCTAATCTAGGCAGATATTCCTATAGGGGCAAAATCACATAAGGCAGCTCTGAAATAAATGTTAGTAAGAGACTCTTCAAGGTACTCCAAGCCTTTCTAGTCACTTTCACAGGGATACTCACTTCTACATAACAGGGGTAACTTGGCCTCTTTAAAAGAGTATTTGTTTAGTACCACTGATAAATCAGTATACTGAGATATGTAACACCTGAAATTTTCCTTTTTCAAACTATGTTCACACCTTCTCCTCACTGTCATTCTTATCAAATCAGCTCCTTTTCCTCTCATCATCATTCACATGTCTTTTTAAAATTTTGGATAAATACTCCCAGTCACCAGCTGAATCTGGTTTGCAGTGAGACAAATACAGAGTTTTCTCTTCATGGCAGCACCAGCCTGCAACATTCTCATTGATAATGCCCTTTAACCTCATACTCTTCAGCAGACTCTCACTGCCTGCTCTTTATTCTTTTGTTCTTCTTTTTCAAAGGAATTATAATGTATTTCTCCTTTCATGTTCTCCACCACATCCTATAAGTGAGTTATATTTTCTCCCATCAGGCTTTTAACATGGCTGCGTAATTTTCCAATTGATCCATATTTTATAAGGTCCAAAACCTGATGAAAATTAATGGCAGAAATCACAGTGTCTTCATCAGGAATCTTGTCAAGCTGGAATGTTACTGTGCAGCCACGTTGTGCAACCAGGCTTTCAGACTCAGTTTGGACTATTCAACTGCTCTGAAACCTCGATCTGTTCAGGAACACTGGTTGCAAATTGCCCTGTTAATCTTCCTGTCTGAATCAGCTCTGGAATGTAACTACAAACTGCTCTATAAGACCTAAAAATTGCAGTCATGGCAGTTTTGATTTCTTTAATTTAACCATATTAATTACCTAGCAAGCACGTGTGGTAAGGATCCTGTGTAATAATTACATTATGTGTGATTCAGAATATCAGGGATACTTCTGCAGGTCATGGTTGGGTAGGTACCTCTTGAGTGGCAGTGATACTATGAAGACGTTTTTACTTTTCCTACCATGTAGAAAGAGAAATGTTTTTCTCCAATCATCATTTTAATTTCCATATGGGCAGAGAAGAGGAGCTCTAATAGCACAAGGAGGAATAGTGCTTTGGCACTATTCCCTAACTATTGAGGTTCCCCGTTTAAATTGTAGGTGCACAGTGACACCTTCTGGAAGCTTGCAATGAGCGTTCCTGAGCCTCTTCCTCCATCGTCTGGAAAATCACCATTTTTGTGTGTAGAAGTGAATCTTTTTCTGTTCAACATTTTGACCAGACATTTGCCACAGGGTCTATCATGTCGCTGGCATATTTACTAACAGAACATGGTTGTGATGGAAGAGATTTTTCTTTTTAAATCAAGCCTGACCTGTAAGGGTTTTTAAAGATTCCAAATAATTCAAAGGTTTATGGGGGGAAAAAATAGAGGATAGAATTAGAGATGTATGCTAACCTCATGGTTTAAAACAAAAGGTAGTTGGCATTATATTTTTAATTGTTTTGTCATACATCAGGTGAGAGGATCAGAGAATATAGTGAAGATTCAATTTGCCAAACATGACAAAATAAATGAATGACAGAGTTTCTCTGTGTATTTATTTGCACTTCAGCAAAGATTTCATTTTTTGTGTGTGTCATATTGCAGTTTCTAATTAGACCTTCTCTGCCCAAGCCACTGCCTTCCTGTGTAATCTGTCAATCTGCCAGAAACTCTGCATCCCCTCAGGATTTTAAGCACATGAGTTGGGCCACAGAGCATTGTCTGAGGGCTCACAAACCCCACAGAGCCTGCACCCATCAGCTGGACTGGGCCAGAAAGTTGGGGTAGAACCATCACTGAGCTGACTCTGATGCTCTGAAACCTGGCATTCAGTGCTGTTACTGGAGAACATACCCTTATTCCTAATACTGAATTCCATCTCAAATGTTATTTCTCTTTAAGCTTCCTCTGCCTCAGAAGTAACAAAGATGTGATATGTAGGAGTGGAAAAGAAACAGAGTTGCGAGTGGAGACAGCAGAGGCTTCCTGCAGCTTTGGAGCAGACACTGACTGATATAAATACTGAAGCTAAGGGTTTTGTCAGAACATACATATGGGGCTGGACAACCCTGAGAAATACATCACCCTAGAAAATGACCTTACAGTGATGAAATAATTATCAAAGCACTTAGCAGAGCCACCAACTGCAAAAAATTCTGCCTGCACTGAGATCTAAATCAAGTCTAACCATTCTGATAACGTTTCAAGCCCTAATGTAATGCAATCACAGGTTTTACCATCAGATCTTGAGGAAATCTAATCCTCCAGCAAAAGCCTAAGAGACACCCGGTGACTGCATGAATGACATGACAGTGGGGCTTTCACACTTTGGCTTACACAAAATAAATTCTACTGATAATTAACACACTGCTATCAATGTTGATGAAAAATTAAATACTAACAGGATCAATACATATAGGACAAGTTAGCTGATGCTCTGTGAGACCATGTTACTCCATGGTTGGTCTTATATGTTTAAAGACTGGTTTATTTTTCCTCCCATCAACATTGATCCTGTTTTTCCTACTTGAAACCAACTACTTAGAGATCCATGAAGAAAAGTGACTTGCACCTGTAAGAAACTGATGTTGAAAAAATACAAATATTTAGAAGTTCAGCAAAGCTGCTTCTCATAATACCACTGGTATTATGCTCACTTCAAAATGTGATTATTTAAATTTATTTTATTTTTCTTTTTACATTTTTAGCTTTTTTTAAGGGATAAGAGAAAGCAAATACTAGAATACTGCTGATATATAAAGAAAATTGAAGTTCAGCTGAAGTCCCTGGAAACTCATTCTCCTTCTGAAAATATCTCCTTTCCCAGAAAAGCTTATCAGTCTTCAAAATGATTTGTAACAAGTGCACTTTAATGTCAATGAAAAAGGTAAAAAGTGACTTCTTACTCTCTGTTTGAATTGCTCCCTAATTCACTATGAATCAGCTCCATTCAATGGTCTAGAAATTCTCTTTTTAACAATTTAAGGGAGCAGGAAACTCTGAAATAGACTGGTACACAAAAGTGACCTCTCCTTGGGCAGGGAGCAGAAGTTCAGGTATGAGACCAGAAATCAGGCTTCACACCTTAGAGCCAAACAGGCCCCAAAAGAGCTGATATGTGCATTGTGTCACCCATTGATGTGTGACTGCAAGAATGATGGAATACAATGTTATTAAAATACAGGTACATGTTCTGTGTTATCCTTCTCATCACCTGTTCTTAACAGTGAGAACAAATTTAAAAGAAAGAAGCAGGGTGCTATACAAGTTTTCACTAAAAAATAAAATAAAATAAATAAAAACAAAAACAGATTTCTTCATTTCCACAAAATCAAAATTAGGAAAGTATGTTAACTGGACAAGTTTGCAGAAAGAGGGAGGGTGGAGTCTAAGAAACATACAAAAGGACCATATTAAATAGCAAGGGTACCTTCTTATAAAGCCATCCCTCTCTGATATGGAATAAAAGAAAACTGCTGCATGCTGGATAGAACTTCCTTCTAAAGGTTTATCAAGAGCTCATGTAGTCTAATGTGAAATATTCAGGAAAAGTCAAGTAAAGGGTGGAGGTGGATTTTCTAATGCCTGGTATACTGGTAGATAATACCAATATTGAAACCAGGTCCTGCTTTATTATTTACCTTGTACATTACAATAAAAAAAAAAGGTGTCACGATATGGGATAATTATATTAAATGCACAATTCACATGTAAGCTCTCAATTTTCCATAACTTATTTTTTGAAGGAGAAACAAGTGCAAGGTCAAATACTCCCATGCCTTGCTAGATTGACATTTTGCTTTCTTTCTGTCCCAGTGAGGTTGAATTAACCTGAACGAAGTAGAGCAGTAGAGGGGACCACGAGTAAGGTCACAGAGACACATGCAGAGCAAGCTACTCTGATGACTGAGAGAATTTTCTTTCATGCATGAGAGATGCATGTTGACATTCCTTTAGAGAGGGAAAGGGTTCCAGTCTGTGTCTCTCAGCTCTCTCTACTCTAAACCCCATTTCATTGAAGTCCAAGCCCTTGTTTATGCAGTTCTGTCTCATGCAGCTGGACATCAGCCTGCACCCTTCATTCAGGGAGAGAGGAGGAGCAGAAGATGACTACGTCAACAATTTTATGAGGACTTTATGCCTCCACACCATTCAGCTGTTTCAGGATGTGGTTGTGTACACATGCAGTGATGCAGAGGTACCTGCCTACAGAGCGAGACAGAGCTACCTACAGACCCCAGTCACTGGAAGATAGCTTAGGTGGCTTTGTTTATCTAACACCATTTATGCTAGGGAGCATAAATACCATATATTTTGTACAATACTACCCACCATCACTATGCGTCATGAATTTTGAAAAAAAAAAAATACAGCCTTCTTTAATAAGGTGTTAGTTAGAATGGTGGAATGGTTTGTGTTGGAAGGGACCTTACAGATCATCTCATTCCAAACCCCCTGCCATGGGCAGGAACAACAGATCATGACTCTCCTGAGACAAATGGAAAGGATGATGGAGCAAGAACATTCCTTCCAAAGGAGTTACACGATATCAGCATTTTAAACCTGAACTTGATCAAGCATTCCTGCTAAGATTTAGAATGTCACCTGGGACTGTAGTCTAGAAAGGTCTTAGGGGAGTCACATTTACTCACCAGTCTGAGAAATGACTGCCTGTCCTGACAGAGTGACCAAGAGCTGAATTCAAAGGCCAGTGGTGTTAACAGGTATTTTGAGCTTGGTCTTAAGCCACATAAACAACTACCTCAGTGCAGTTACTGAGACTTTGTTTCCTTTTCTCTGCCAAGGAGTGAGGCAGTGTCATGTAATCCTACAAACCTATAATACCTCCATAGTCCTGTCTGAGCCTTGGCAATTGTAGTTTGGCACAGAAATCTGTTCAACATCAGTTTTGTGCTTTCTGCCACAACCCAAAGGGCAGAGATTTGTGGAAGGGCTCCTTGCCCCCAGGCAGGAGCAATACTGAACAGGGTTGTTGGGTGGGAATCAACCTATTTTTTCTGCTGTCCTGGGAACATTGTCCAGTTTCTGCTGTAGTTCACCTCTCCAAACAGACCTAGGGGAACTCTCTGCTGCTAAGCAACAGCAAGCTCTCCTTCTGTGTAGGAATGGCAGCTTTCCCCGCTGGTTTCAGCTCTAACAAGCGCCTTCCCTGGCATCAATGGCACCACAGCCGTGTCTCCCATTGCTGCAGCAGTGCCTTTGGCTTTCAAAGGCAGCACCATCACTGTGGGAAGGGCTGTCTTCACACTCTGTAGACCTCAGTTCCTCTCTTTGTTGTCTTGTTGTAGGCCAGAAATAGGGACAATGTTTTGGGATGGGCTAAACCTTGATGAAATAACAAAGCCCCAAACAAAACCAGGTAGAAATCATTGCTAGAGAAAAAGGAAGCAGAGCAGTGATTTTTGTCCATTCCTTCTCAGGGTCCATGCTCCATCAAGGTGGCTCTTTCTTTGCAGGGCAATGGCAATCAGCAAGGAAGGAAGGGCAAGGTCACGCAACCCTGACTCCTGCTCCCGCTACGGGGCGGGCCCACCGAGCTACCCGGCCACGGCTGGAGGCGGCGGGGCAGGTTCAGGACCCTGGACAGGTCCAGGCGGCTGTGGCTCTACTCTCCGCTCCTCGCCGTCCGTCGTCTGCGGTTGGGTTTTCGAGTGGGGATTTTTTTGGGGGTGCTCTTCGGGTGTAGGTTGTAAGTGGCCAAAATGGTCCTCGTTCTCCTCTGGCACTATGGCCAGCCCTTAACCCCAGTGGGCTTTGTCTGGGTACGAGAGGCCAAAACGACCGGCTTAGAAAAGTTAGAAAGACAGGAGTGTACATGAGGGAAAGGGGGGTGCGAGGGGAGCCGCTGTGGCTTCATGGCTGCCACCACTCCAACCCTCATCTTAGCACTGCGGTAGAGGGGCTCTGCTGGGCTGTGCAGGGTCCCCGCCTG